>JAKUCV010003127.1:0-15056 GCA_028386065.3 Turnera subulata | reverse complement strand
AGAGTGTTTATTTCTAGAAAAATCAGTGGGAGGATAATAGAACTCGAAGAAGTTCGAGATAAAGAGGCTGAGATGGAACAAAGGACAGGATCCGCAAGTTGTTGTGGATGAGAATCCTGTACCTAAAACACATGGACCGCGTAGGTCGGATAGGACTCGGTATGAGCTTGAGAAATAAGGATTTCTCATAACTCATATTGGAGATGTGATGCTCATAAGTCAGGATGAGCTCACCTCCTATCAGCTGATCATTACGGGTTTAAACTCCAAGAAGTGGCTTGAAGCTATGAATTCGGAAATGAAATCCATGTATCAAAACAAGGCATGGACCTTGTTTGATCCACCTGAAAGGGTAAAACCTATAGGGTGCAAGTGGGTCTTTGTGAAAGACCAACATGGATGGTAATGTGATTACCTTTAAGGGCAATTGGTTGCGAAAGGTTTCAAGCTAGTTCATGGTATTGACTATGATGAAACCTTCACACCAGTCGCCATAGTTAAATCTATCCGAATTCTATTGGCTATAGCTGGATGCCATGACTAGGAGATATGGTATGCAAGTTGCAAATGTCCATTTGTGGACTAAAGCAAGCTTCTATGAGTTGGAATCTTCGTTTTAATGAAGTAATCAAAGAGTTTGGTTTCATTAAAAGTGAAGATGATTCATGTGTTTACAAGAAGGTTAGTGGGAGCACTATTGTTTTCTTGTTGTTGTATGTTGACGACATCCTACTTATTGGGAATGACACTCCGACACTAAAGTCTGCAAAGACTTGGTTAGGAAAGAATTTCTCAATGAAGGACTTAGGAGGAGCTGCCTAAGTGTTAGGCATAAAGATCTATAGAGTAGATCCAAAAGGCTTCTCGGGCTAAGTCAGAGTACATATATTGACAAGATGCTAAAGAGGTTTAGCATGCAAAGATACCAAGAACGGTTTCTTGCCCATGTCACATGGCATAGCTCTCTCGTAGATTCTGTATCCTAGTATGACTAAGGAGAGAGAGCGGATGGGTTAGATTCCTTATGCGTTTGCAATAGGATCTATCATGTATGTCATGCAATGTACTAGGCCGGATGTCACTTATGCTTTTGAGTGTCACAAGCAGATGCCAATCTGATCTCGGTGAAAGTCACTGGATAATGGTTAAATATCCTTAAGTACTTGAGAAGCACTAAGGATGCATTCCTGGTTTACGGAAGCGTTGATGGGCTTGTTGTAAAGTGTTACAAAGATGCCAGCTTCCAAGCTGACAGGGATGATTTTAGATCGCAATAAGGATATGTGTTTTCGTCTTGGAGGTGGTACTGTGAGCTGGAAGAGTTCCAAGCAAGAACAGCCACCGACTCTACAACTAAGGCTGTGTATAGTTCCTTCTGGGAACAATGTAGAAGATACATTGTCTAATCTTCTCATGCAACTGAAGCATGATGGTCATGCTAGATCCACATGTATAAGATACATGGATGATTGGCTTTAGTGCAAGTGGGAGATTGTTAGTAATATGCCCAAAAGCCAATCATGGATGTTTATTTATAGTCATGTACATACACTTTAAGGTTATTCCAATAAGTATCGTTTATGAGATAAACGCTTGCACATACTTATAACCCTAGTATATATATATATTTGATATGTATATTCTTAAATGTCCCTAGTCGGTTATTATTACGGATGGGTTGTAATAATAAGTTAAGACTAGCGTATGTTGAGAATTTATATGTGATATGAATTCTACATACGGGTACAAGTTGGAGAACTTGTGGACTGGACCGACCCACATAAGAACACTACATGGAACGTTATATGTATGTCATTAGTGGTTCTTATAGATGTGATTGTCCTCCGACCTGAGATCGTCAAGGTATCCAACATATGAATCATGTACTTTGATATTATTCCTAGTCACCCGTAACTGGGTGGACATAAGGGTAATCATCGGGTATATGCCGAGTATGTAGTGGGTTTTGATTGATCAAGAGGGGATTCGTCCAACCCATATAACGGGTATATTATCGGATGGTTTCTTGATAGAGTTGAACTGTAAATGCACGGCCGTGCTCGGATTATGATATGTTGATATCATTGGTATCCGTTTTACACAGTTAACTCGAGGATCAAGAAACCGAGATTAAACATATACGATATTGACATATTCCATGTCTCGGTTTAATCTTGATAATGGAACGAAGGGACGATGACATATTCCGAGGCATAGAGAATCAGTTCTGATCTTGTCGTTCGGGTAGCAATGATGTGTTGCTAGACGCCGCTCTTTGTTTATGATTGTAAAATGAGATTTTTCAATTATTGTCGGACGTTACAAGTGCCTACAGGGTCACACACATAGAACTGTTGATTCGAGCAGATGGTCGAACCGTGGTTGGACCATGGTTAGACCGTGGTTGGACCATGGTTGAACCGGGTCGTTTTGGGATGGTTTGATTCACTAAGTATCAGATTAGTGGAGTCTTTAATGCAGTCATGTGATGAATATTCCCACTAAGTGTTAGTGGAAACATGTTGGATATGTTGGTCACTTTGTTTTGCCTTTATGAGTTGGCACTCACATGGTTGTGTATGGGCATTATGGATGTGTGGGGATAGGCATTGTGTGCTGATGACTCTAGCTCATTCTCAGCCCCTTCACCACATTTTTGGCAACCCCAAAAACTCTCTGAAAACACCTCCTTTGGGTTCTTCTTCTTTGTGAAAGAAGCAAGAGGATTAGCATTCCAAAACATCCCAAACACACACTAGCTCCTACCTTGTTGCTAGCACATCAAGTGGGAGTGCTCGAGGCTTGATTCGTGTGACGACTCGAAGCTGATCACGGTTCGTGTGGATACCGTAGAGGAGCAGGTCTTCTTCTTGCTCTAACTGATTCGTTTCAGCCTTCGTCTTGGTCTAGATGATATGTTCCAGTAGTTGGGTGAAAGACCTCAACCGAACAAGGTACGAAATTTTGTTATACGGTTTATATGCTTCACATGTGGTTCTTGGCTAAGTTTCCTTTGCTTCCGCTGCATCTTTTGCTTGTATATGATTGTCATATAGCCTAGGAAAACTTACAGACAGTTCACCATAGCACTGTACTTGGACAACCAATCCATCCCCAAGATGATATCGAAACCTCCCATGTTCATCACAACCAACCGTGTAAGAAAAACCTCGCTTTCATACGAAAGCGAAACGTCTTTGCACACATGGGTTAACCTGACCACTATACCCGCAGGTAACCTAACCCTCATCGGACAAGTTAAACTCTCTCCCGTACAGTTATGTTGTATTGCAAAACTTTGCGCAACAAATGAATGCGTAGCACCAGGATCAATCAAAATATAAGCAGAACTACCAAAGACTGTAAAAGTACCTGCTATAACATCGGCATTCTCTGGATCCTCCTCAGCGGTGATCACAAATGCTCTCGGTACTACTGCACTCTGATTCATGGTTGACTGGGTCCTAGCAGGAATAGCTCCACGTCCTCGGCCTCGGCCAACTTCAGAACCACTAGAACCACTGGCAACTGAGGCTTGTACTGTCTGAACAGGTGCCGTACCTCTAGATCTTCCCAACTTGGGACAAGCATATCGGTAGTTCCCGACTTCATTACACTCATTGTTGTAAGTCCCTCCAGACTGAGTCCAAGAACTGCCTCGATTGTTGTAGTTGTTATTGTTCCATCCACGTCCCTGACTCGCTGGCATGAACCGGCTCTGTCCATATCCTGACCGATTCGCTGGTCTCTGGAACCTCTTGTTCTGTCCCCTAGAACTCTGTGCAGCATGCCTCTTACGGATCTCCTATTGCTCTCTCTCATTGCCCAGCCAAATAATCTCGGCTCTCAAGGCATCTGTCAGCATGTCCTGGTAAGTCTCATAGACCTTGCACCCCATGACTTTCTGGATACCAGATCGAAGACCATCCCAGAAACGTTTACATCTGGCCTCGGGAGTAGCTACAAACTCACTGGCATAGATGGACAGGCGGTTGAACTTGATCTCTTAATCATTGACTGTCTGTTCTGGTCCCTGTTGCAGTCCCAGAAACTCTCATCTCAGCTGGTCCGGGTATGCCTCAGAAACAAACTTCCTTCGGAACATTTCCATGAACTGGTTCCATGGCATAGTGATAGGTGTCGGCAAGTCCCTGGTGGTAGACTCCCACCAATCAACGACATCTCCTCGGAATATGGCAGCGACATATCTGGCCCACTTGTCATTCCTACATGTCAGCTTCAGCATAACCCTGTTCATCTGTCTGAGCCACTGATCAGCATCGTGTGGTGTAGTGACACCGGTAAAAATCTCTACCCCAAGCTTCTCTAGCTTCATATACACTGGATCCTCGACTGGTCCCTGGTTTTCCTGTTTCAAAGCTTCCACAGCATCAATACGTGCATCCCTGGCTTCTTGCCTTTGCAAAATCTGGGTTACCACGTTTAACATCTGCGTAGGGTCTCCCAAAGGAACAATCAGAGGATGTTCTGGACCTCCCGCAACTTGCTGCGCTTGATCCACCGATACCTAATCGTCATCTAGGTGACCTCCAGCATGCTGATTCCCTCCAACCGGATCCGTTCGTACCTATATGAGAATGTATATGTATGCATGTCATATCATGTCGTGACAAATCTTATGCACAAACAAACAATCATGCAATCACAGTTATATCCCTAATGACCTACTGCCTGCTCTGCTACCAAAATGAAGCGCCCCGACCCGTATTTACCTATCACGGTAAACACGTGCCGAAACTATTCTTATTAATAGCTTAGGCAGTACATCGCAGTACTACATAGAAAATTCAAATACAACAGCACACCGTATATTACAACTGTCACCCATACCCGGGGACCATTATTCAAACCACTCATATTACACAACAGCAGCAGCGTAATCCAAAATAGACAGCATCAAAGGTAGTAAAGGAAAGCAGCAACACAGCAACATATATTACACAGCAGCGGAAGTCTTAAATGCACATGCAGCGGACGTATGGATCCGGAGTCAGGTGGAGAAGAAAGCAGCAGCCATCGAAACAACTAAACCTACGGGATGAAACCCCGCAAGCAAGGGGTGAGTCCGAAGTGCTCACCGATGAAGGATAAACAGAGATATGTAATCAACCATAATACTTTCGAAGTAAACACAAACAACACAACAGAAGAATCCTACTAAATCATAACTGAGCCAAGACCAAAAGAATGTTTATTATTATTATTACCAATTTTATCTTCCGGGCCCCGTCACTGGACAAGCTAGGGTCGTACCTGGTTATTAACTAATTCCGGATGCCAGGCCAACACACAATCCGGGATCAACATCCCAATCACAACCAATCCGGGATCAACATCCCAATATCAACAAATCCGGGATCAACATCCCAACAACAACATCATCCGGGATCAACATCTCCAACAACCAAACCAAACCGGCCATGACACCACAAAACTAGCTTCTAACCATCTAGTCGTACCACTACTTTCCATGTGACAATTATATCATCATCTCAAATTCAGTCCAGTTTCATTACTCTATCCTCAATTATCCAACTTCCATTATTTCTGATTATTCCACAGACCAAATTAACAACAGACTTATAATGTCAATTAATCACAGATAACAATTCAGCTTTATTCTCAACACAATATCCACAAGTCTAAACACAATCCAACAACAGCATCAACAATTTCAATAGCAATCAGATAACAGACAATAATCATTTCAGCAGTTCAATCAAACAACAAAAACACACACAGTACTACGGGCACATATCCAAGGTTATCCATGAAACGCCCCGACCCGTATTTACCGTACACAGTAAACACGTGCCGGAACTGTGACAACCCAACCAAAATAACCCAGCATACAGTGTAAACAACAATAACTCGGGCCCAACGGCCCAAAATGATAAACATCACAAATAACAATACCGGCCCAGTGGCCCAACAACAATAATATAATGCACAGCGGAAGACTTATAAAACTCACTAACACTGTATGCGACACAGATGCGAACTATGGATCCGAGCCCTGTCTAAGGGATAATGCTGCAGCCTGTCTGGAATGCACCGAACCTGTACAACAAACAACTCATCCTACAGGATGAAAGCCCGCTGGTGAGGGGTGAGTCCGAAGTGCTCACAACCATGGATAAACGATCAGTATGCAACACTATAATTACTCAAGGCCCAAAACCGGTAAAACCACCAAATACAAAAGACTCGACCCAAAATCGGTCCTAGACCGTAAAGACTCAAATAAAAACCAATTATCCAATTTTATCTTTCCGGGCCCCGTCACGGATAAGCTAGGGGTCAAACCTGGTTATCAACACATTCCGGGTGCCAGCCCAAATCCAGAGAACCCAGGGATCGACATCCCAAAAATACGAACCCAGGGATAGACATCCCAAAAATATATCACGGGATAGACATCCCAAGCATAGACATGCTTATCAGAGTAACCCAGGTCAAGGCCACCACGAAACAATCTTAAACCATCGAGTCGTACCACTACTTACCACGTGACAATTATATTATCGTTATCAATATAATAACCGAGTAATATAGGCACATATCGAAGGAAATCCATCCTCACCTTGGCCGATTACTCAACTTCGGAGACAATGACCGGTCCGACGCCGGCTCCTCGGGAAACTGCCCGATATCCAAACCTATACACAAAACAATGTACACACACATAAATGCACATAATCGGTATACTATGATGCCAATACTACGAAATTACCCATCCCGGTTCATTTCCGTTATTATTATCTTTTAGCGAAAATATTATCCGTACTTATATCCGAATATAATTTCGGTACCATACTTTAATTAAAACTCTCTTTCAAAATAAATTCCATAAAATAATTATAATTTTCAAAAATTATAATCACCATAATTTTTCCAAAAAAATAATAACCTATTTATAATTTTTAGAAAATATATAGTATTTATCTTTTCTAAATATATATAGTAATATTATTTTCCAACACAAAATATAATTAAATTTAATTTCCAAAATACATATTTATATACATATACCACAATCATAATTTTCCAGGCAAAATAATATACATATTAAATTTCCAGAAACTAATTTCAAGGTATATATATATATTTCCAATTAATAATAGTTTCCAAAACAAAACTTAATTATTTACCAAGTAAATATATTTATATTTTCCTGAAAATACTAGAATTAAATTGGCCACAGTTTTCTCAAAATAACTATAAAATTTTTTTCCAAAATATGTACCAGATTATTAATAAATAAATATATATAAATATAGTTTTTTAAAAAATTAAAACGGACTGGGCCATGAATAGTGTCGGCCCAGACCAAAGCTGCAGGCCCGAAGCACAGGCCCGCGCCCAAGACTCGGCCCAACACTATACGGCCCAACCCAGCATCTAAACCCAACCCAGGAAGCGCGACCCGGTCGTCAAACGGGTCGGAAACCGTTGCTCACCTCGGGTTGAGCAGCAGGGACGGCGGCGGAAGGCGCGACGCAGCGCGAGGAAGGTAGGCGAGGTGCGGCGACCCCAAGGACGGTGCAGAGGCGGCGCGGCGACGGCAGGAGCGGTTGCAGCGGCGCGGAAAGCAAGATCCGCCGGGTTGCTCGCGGGTCGTCGGCGCGTCAGGGCGGCTCCGGCGGTGGAAAGCGACGGCGACAGTGGGGCTGAGCTCGCGACGGCCCTCCGAGCTTGATGGTGGCGGCAGTGGCACGCGACGCGGCGCAGATCGGGCCGGCGTGCACAGTAACCAGAGGCGCCTGGGGTGACGGTACTATTCCTACATTTTTTTCAGTTTTTCTTTTCTTTTTTTTTCTTTATTTCTCTTTTCTTTTTCTTTGATTTTCTTTTTTCTATTTTCTGTTTCTATTTTCTTTTTTTTTTCTTTCTTCCTCTCTGTTTTTCTTTTCTTCTTCTTTTTTTTTCTCTTTTTTTTCTCTCTTTTCCTTTTTTTTTCCCCCTCTTTTTTTTTTCCTCTCTTTTTCTTTTCTCTCTTTTTTTCTTTCTCCTCTTCCCTTCTTCTTCTTCTGGTTTCCTCTTCTTATAACGTGAAAATTACTATTCAACCTGTGATTTACTATGCAGAGTGTGTTTAACCAATAATGCAGGCGGGTCCGATCCGGACCAGAAAATAACTGATAGCCCCTTAGTTATTTCCGGTGTGATTTTCCGAGATATTCCGAAACCCGAAAAATACCAACTTAGTTCCGAAAAATCCACGGAAAAATCACGAGCGCGGGAAAACCCTCGGTTTCGAAAAACGACTCCCGATTTACCTTGAATTAATTACCCAAGATTAATTCAACAGTAAATCACGGTAAAAAGACTTCTACAGTCTCGGTAAAAATCAAAAAATTTACCCGGGCTGTTACAATCCATCCTCACCTTAGCCAATTTTCAGTTATGGAACTGTCCAACAGACTCCAAGTCCAGTTCCTCAGATATCTGCTCGTTATCAACTCGTATATCAAACAAGTAATATGCACACATAAATGATATGCAAATGTCATGCTAGTACTGTATACCGAAAAATAAATTCTAACTCGTCTCGGTTACTGCCTCGGGTTAATTTTCCATTATTATCATAATTCACCATTTATTTTCAAGTGTCAAAATACCTTATTATACTTATACCCAGATATTATTCCGGTTTTTATTACCTACTTTGATAATACCCTTTTCATATTTATTTTCCTCCAAAATAATTATAATTTATAATATACTTTTCCCAAAATTATATTTCCAAAATATTATTCCCCAAATTATTTCCCCAAAATATTATTTCCACAATTGTTTTTATTTTCCCAGAATTTTAGTTTTTCCAAATTTTATTTTCTTTTTTCTTTTTATTTTTTTTAAATCGGACTGGGCCTAAACAGTGCCAGATCAGGCCATGCACAGTGCCAAGTCCAGGCCCCAAACAGGAGCCCAGGAGCAGCCCATGTGCAGGCCTAGAGTCCAGCCCAGTATACAGCACACGATCCGGCCCAGCGTCAAACCCAGCAACCCAAACACAACTGCCCAACCCCAACCACTAAGCGGGGGTTGACCCGACCCGTGACCCAACCAAACGGGTCGCGCTTCCTCACCTCAACACAAGGCGGCTCGACGGCGGAAGCAAGGACGAGGCAGGCGAGAGCGGCGAGGAGTGCAGTGGTGGCTTCGCGTCTTGCAGCGTCGGCGAGGAGGAGACGCGTCGTCGGTGTCGGCTGCAGATGGTGCGTCGGCGATGAGCAGATGGGGCGGCTCGTCGGGTGTGTTGTCGGGTGGAGGGCACGACGGGAAAGGACAGAGGGGAAAGGCGCTGGCGGCGCGACCACGCGCAAGAGGAGAGGATGGGGCGATGGTGGTGATGGCTCGGGTGGTGGTGGTCGGCAGTGGTGGTCTCGACGGTGTGGGTTCACGGGGAGGAGGAAGAGGAGTGGGGGTGGGGTTGTGTGTGGTTGTTGCCAAAACGACGTAGTTTTGGCTGGTGTGGGTGTGTGTTGTTATTTTTCCTGGTTTGGTTTTGTGAAGAAAGGAGGGGTTTGGGTTCTGGGCAGTGATGTGTTGCAGAGTTTGCAGAGGGAAAGAGATGAGTTGATGATGGTATGGTGTGTGTGTGTGTGTGCTCTGGAAAGAAAACAAGAGCACGAGCAAAATACTGGTGAGGCACGGGCAGTACAATTTGCTCACAGGCTTCACAGTAAACTCAACACTGTGCAGCATGTGAGGTGGGTTCTGTCCGGACCAGAAAATAACTAATGTACCCCCTTGACTTTATTTCTGGCCCGATAACTCGGGGTTAATCCCGACTTTTCTAAAGATTCTTGGACCCAAAAAATTCCAACTTTGGTCCGAAAAATCCGCAGAAAAGTCCCGAACGTGAGACAGGGCTCGGTTTCGGAATCCAATGCACGAAATACCATAAATTAACTACCAAGATTAATTTTTATGGTAAATAACTGTAAAATAAATTTTACGGTGACGCTAAAAACGTAAAAATTACCCGGACTGTTATAGTTTAGATTAATAGATGACAAGCTACTTTTCTAAACAAGAAAATAAGTTGCAATATATTTTTAATTTATATAAGCAAGTTTTAATAGTATAAAATTTTAAAATTAGGTAAAGAGAAAGAAAATAATTTAAAATATTAATTTTTGCCTATTGAGAGAAAAATTAATCAAACAGAAATAAAATATATATTATTTTTAAAAAATTATAAGAATTATTAAAAAATATTATTTTCTGATTAAAATTACATATTGGCACAAGATAGCTATTACTCATATTTTCCATCCGTGTTTAGGATATTATTCATCCTTTTATTGCAAAGTGCACCAATTACATCCTTATAATGTGAGTAATTTAATATTTTTCTCCCAATTTTCACCCAGAGAACGCTGGAATGTTGAAATGTCATTTTTTCTAATGACAAATCAGCAACCAGACCCCCCAAGCCGAACCACACCCCGTATGCTAAGTTAATCACATCCCCCTGCTCGATTAATTTGGTCCTTTCACGCCCAATTAAATTATGGGTTAACTCACAAACACCCTAATTAACGGACACGATATATCAGAATAATAATTTTTAATTATCTTGCCGACCAGTCCGTTTGTGAGGTAAAAAGGAACTTCAAATTAACAAATGTGCGTGATACCAATTACCTTTCCCATAAAAAGAGTGATAAAAAAAATGTTCCATCAGCAAACCGCCACACAAACTATATAAACTTCGTCCTACCCCTCACTTCTTTAGTTCATCTCCTTTCTCTTTTAGTATTGCTATAGATCTAGTATCCTTGTATGAGAATAAAAGTTACTCTCTTTGTGAGAGTTGTTCTCCTTGTGAGAGTGTTTCTCCTTGTGAGAGTATTTTGTTCTTCCCATGGGCAAAGTCAAGCTTTTCGGCAAGCAAGTCACGGATGGGAGAATCTTGTTCTTGTGTTGGTGATTTACTTCGAGTTGGAGGTGAGGCGAAGCATTATGGTGAAGTTTTAGTATACGGGTGGAAGCTCTCACGTTTCTTTCATTCCGTTATTAGTGTCTTCTTTGGGTGGTTTCCCTCTGTAAGAGCCATTAGTTTTGATTCAAGAGTGCCGTTGGGTTCGGCCTATGGGAACGACTTTTCTTTTCAAAAGTTGTTTAGATTGTGTATCCTATCATCTACAGGACCCTTCTTTGTGAAGAACTCTTTCTTACTTCCCCGACAACCCGTAGCTTTTTGGGCCACACTCAAATCTTCTAAATCCTTGCAGATTAACTCCACGGAAGACTGGTATCAGTATTTGCTTCGGTTTGCTAGATTGTTTAGTTTCTTCTATATGTTCGCTTTGTTATGTTCTTTTTATTTGAGTATTTGTAATCTTTTTGGAGTCCTAGAGTTATCAACTCTAGCATTTATCCAAATGTATTTTATTCTATAATTAATGATATTTAAGTTTCGAAAAAAAAAAAAACTTCGTCCTACCCCTCATTCTTGACCTCTAGTTTCTGGAATCCATGTAAAGCAAATATAAAACATAAAATACAAAAAAGTATTCTTCAAAATTCCACAATGGGCCTGTGGGAAAAAAAAAAAACTTTACAATCTATTATGACAATTGTCCTACTCATCATCCCCACCTAATCCTTCAAAATGACCTCCTTTGCTATACCCATCAAGGCATGGATACAAACCGGCGAGAATTTCCTCGCGAACAAAAACGGGTCAACCCGTGACCCATTAAGCCTGTAATGATCGTACCCATACCTGGGCCTGCTATCCCTCATGGCCTGGATCAGTTCGGGCCCCACATCCAAAGCATTGTACATGACGGGGTGAGCTCCCCCGTTCCACCGCACGTGCGTGAGCGTAGCGGACGCGGCCCCAGGCGGGTCCACCATGTGGACGAGCGTAGGGAAGTAATACTCCTCCACGTAACATGACCGCCGGTAGAGCACGCAGCTCTCGTTGAACTTGCGCCACATTCTGCTGTCGTCACTCGCCACGAGCCGCGCGTGGGCCCTCGTCAGCGCCCAGAACTGCGACCCGATCCGGAGGTCCTCCAGCTTCACCTCCGGCAGCATCGCATCGTCCCCACGCGCCGCCCACCTGTAGTAGGCCCACTTCTCGTTCTCCAGCACCTCGATGAAGCTGAGGTTGGACCGGGTCAGGGTCCGGTAGGTGAAGGGGAAGGAGTGAAGGGGGATACAGGAAGAGGAGAGGAGGGCAAAGGCGGCGTTGGCCGGGTCGTGTAGCAGGGCGTGGGCCAATAACCGACGCGCCGCGGAGGCGAGGGTAGGGGTGAGGCGCTCGGTGGGTTTGGAGGGGATGACCCGGTTGGCAAACACGCCGGAGAACGGGGGGTCGTAGGGTTTGGTTGGGTCGGCGTGGATGTAGATGTTGAAGAGCGCCGACGGGGACTGGTTGAAGTAGAGCTCCCAGAGTGGGGCGAAGGGGAGAGGGGCGGTGGTGAGGAACAAGAAAGCGAGTTTCTTCGGATTTGTCGGGCTGGGGTTGACTTGGGACGCTGCTCGGAGGAGGAACCCATCGTCTTCCGGTGGTGGTGGTTGTAGGTCAAATGTTTTAAAGGAAGTGATTGTGAAGACGAGGAGGTTTAAGAGCAAGCAGAGACATAACAGAGCACAGACTTGGAAGACTGTGGTGGCTGACACTGATAGTAGTATTCTCTTGCTTTGCTTGATTATGCTATCCTCCATGGTGTCAACAATTAGGTGGTGTCAGTTTGATTGGAGAGGGAATTATATGTGGAGTGGGTGATTTTCTGGGATTTTTAGAAGGGATAGGATTCTTGGGTTCCTGTAATTCTAATTGTTTATTCATGATTTGTCAAACTAGAGGAAAACGTCCCAATTATTGAAAGAATTACGAAAGCTCCAACCTTTTTGAACTGGAAATAATTTCATTAATACTATGCATTGGGCAAGTGCCGCCGCATCAAAAAATACAAAGGCTGTGGCGGGGTTTCTGACCCAGTTTATAGGACATTTACCGGATCGTGCAGACTTTGCCACCCAGTCTGCCACAGGTTTGCTTGCCTACTCATACATGGGAAGACTAAAATATTTTTATTTAATACTATATTAATAATAATAAATAATGAGTAATACGTCATATACTAATAAATTACAAGTAATTTATTACAATAAATAATGAGTGATACGTCATACATTAATGGATGACATGTAGTCTATTATAATAATTCTCTTATAGTATAACAATGAACAAATTAATAGAATTACCTTTTTTATTAAATATATAATTTAGAATATGAAGAATATCAACAAATTACAAGTCTTTTATAATAACTCTCTTATACTATTAAAGTCAACAAATTATTGTAATTTTTTTAAAAAATATATGATTTAATATGATAAATTATCTAATTTAGAATATCATAAACATCAATAAATATCGTTAAAGAAAATTCAATTTAAGGATTTCTATAAAAAAGTTATTCTGAAGAGTTCCTATCCCTTTAGATTATACAACTAACAGTAATCAAAAAATAAGTACTGGAAAAACATAATTACAAAAAAGAACTTAAACACTTAGTAAAAATTAAAATCAAGAACAACGATTATGAAGAAGAATAATTATGAGAACCCATGAGGGATGTGCTTGAAGTTTATTGAATGTAACGACCCGGGTAAAATTTTTGAGATTTTACGGAGTCGTTTTAACTCTTACTACGGTAAATAGATTTTATCGTTGTAACCGAGAATTCTACCGCACCTAGTTTTCCGAGTTTTACCGGAAGTAACCGAGCTTCGTTTCGATCGCCAAGGACGTACGACGTTTTGGAGTATCTTCGTAATCGAGTCTCGGAATTAATTTCCGAGAATTCTACACGACTAACCGAGCCTCGGTTTTCAATTCCGAGACTTGGACAGCGCTCAGGAGAATTAATTGGATTTTCCGAGCCCAAGTCGTATTTTCAGAATCGGGACGAATTTCGGAAAGACGGAAATGCCCCTAGGTTAAAACCAAACCCAAAGGGAACTAGAAGGGCAAATAGGTCTTTTACTGGCTCAGATTTTTCTGCCTAAACCTACAATTATTGATAGATATTTTCTTTTTTTTATTCTTTCTTTTTCCTCTCCTTTTCCACCCACTACCCATTGCCTCCCCATTATCTTCCATCTTTTTTTTCCCTTATCTTTTTCTGCCTCAATCTTGTCTGCCTCTCTCTCCCCTTCTTCTTTTTCCTTTTTCTCTTCTCCCTCTTCTCTGCTCCTCCTTCGCCTTCCCCTATCTCTTCCTTTCTTCCTTCTTCTCTTCACTTCTTCTTCTCTCCTTCTCACCGTGCCGAGCCCCTCTACCACCATCGAAGCCGCCATCTCTGCCTTCTCCTCTCCCTTCCTCCACCTGCTCCTGCAACCCGAGACCACGCCACCTAACCGCCGCCACGCCTTTCCCCCAACTTCATCCTCTTCGATTCGTCTCCACCGCCTCCTCACCGTGCCTCACTGCCGACCACCACCACGACACCACCATCCACCGCGACGCCTCCTTCCCCACCCCTGGCAACCGTCGCTGCTCGTGATTGCCGCCAGCCGTCGTCGACACCACCAAGCAGAGACACTCGATTTCCTCTCCCTCTTCCCCCGGCTCATCTGCCTCGCCCCGATCTGCCCCTTGGCCGCCGCCGCCGTAGCAGCGATTGAGGGTGCCGTGTGGGTAAGTTAGCCGCCCTCCTTCCACGTCGGTCGCCACCGCTGTGGGTGAATCAACATGTCTCAGGTCGCCTCTGCTCCTCCCCTGTTCGTCGTCACCAGTCAAGCTGGGCATAGACACGACCGAGAGGCTGAGCTCGCGCCAGCGAAAGGGGTAAGAATGCTACTACTGAATTCACCTCCTCCTCTCATGTGATTGTTGTTGGGATTGTGAAGCAATTCTTGTATTCGTATTTGCGGGTTGAAATGGTAGAACTGGGACTGACTTTCTTGGTTTGATTTGCTTGATGGTGCGGTGTTGGTGTTTTACTGGTTGATTTACAGTAACAGTGGAGTATTTGGACTGTCGTGAACAGTGCCGGCCGGAA
>JAKUCV010003126.1:0-23009 GCA_028386065.3 Turnera subulata | reverse complement strand
CTGTAACATATTCTTTGCAAGGAAATGAATCGTGATCTTGCATAAAAAAAACTTTGAATACCGTGAAATCTTCATTCATTTGTGCAGTAATACATGTAATCCCACACCCCCTGAAACTCTACAAATGTTGCTATGAACTGCATGTCATTGGCGTGTACTGAACGTTGCTGTACGTTAGGACTGTCTATCTTAAGCTACCTTTGTTCCTGCCTCGTTGTTTCCTTACTCTGATCTGATGACCGGCTTTGTCTAAAGTTGAAGTGTGATAACAATCCTGTCTGTGAACTTGGGGTAGAATCCTTTTACCTCTTTTTTCAAAACGTGGATTGGTTCAGATGTCAAACTATGCCGGGAGGAAGTTCTTTCCGTACTCTGCATTCTTGTCGTGCCATGGCCAAGCAGGCATGACAAGTTGGAAACCTTTATGCTTCCATGTTCGGCCAAAATAATAGTAAAAAGCACACTCAACAATGGTTTAGAGTAACTTCTCTGCCATGTCAGCGCCACAGTGTGAGAGTGGTGCTCTGTGTTTTTTACTTAATCTTCGTTATGGTTACTTTTTAGTAGTAATGCTTTTTAGATTTTGGTGTTCTGAGAATGGGTTTAACAAAATCCTTGTATCGATTTCTCTGTAAAACAAAGTGTGTTCTCAGGAATGTAGGGTTTGGTCTAAGTGGTAAGCGAGTTGGTTTCGCTGAACTGAGGTCTCTGGTTCGAGTCCTTGTATAAGCTGAAAAATCCCATTGAGAGACTCATCCATCATTTTTACTTGGAATGGGAAGTTCACTTTATTATCTTTTTCCTTCTTGTTTATTTTTCGAGAAAATTTTTTTTAGTTACAGCAATTTTTTTGTTTTAATTCGATACTGTTGTCCTCTCCATGGGGATATCCTGAATCCCTTGCCAACTTTGGTAGCCTCCCCCGGTCTCTCTGTTTAACTGTTAGATGGGACTACTCAGTTCAGTTGGATTGAAGCTGTGACATGCCAGTAGTCCTACTGAACACTTCTATCGAAACAAAAATCAAGAAACTTTATCGCATAACTTCACAAAATCGTATTGACGGTTTAAGAGCCATGAATGCATACACTACTATCTTCTATGTTGCCAGACCCCATTCAATTCTGATATCCTTCCATAAACTCTCATATCAATGCTCCTATAGATTAACATCTGATTAGATTTGACTAGATAAGGTCGCTCATATCAAAGCGCCAATGAGGCGACCCCCGGTGCAAGTTCTAGTGTTGAAGTTCTGCTCCCATCAAGAAAATTCGGAAGGGTGCTTAATTATTAGGCAGAAGCCCAGAATCTATAACACAAAAAGTTCTAGCTACATGTTGCGCGTAGGCGTTTGCTTAAAGAGCAGTAAAGATGGCCTGAACTACGGCAATTGTGCCGCACACAAGTTTCGATGTCGGCGCGTGCATTTATAAGAACCCATTTGGTTGTCTTAAAAGTCTAAACATTCTTTATTGGGAATTTCTTAATTTTCTTTGAACTGCGCAATTGCGTCCTTCATGGTGATACAAATGTTATCCATTTTCCTTTTCCAGCTATCTAGTCTGAAAACGTCCTCCGTGGAGGGAACAGCGTAATTTAAGTTATGCGGCTGTTGCTTTTTGGATACTTGACCAAAAACTGAAGTGAGAAATGAACAAATCAACCAGTTGAAAATAATTAAGTTCATAAACTGTAAATTAAAAGATATTTGCATAGGTTTTGAATTAAGGTTGAACGATTGAATTTTTGGATCACAGCTACAACAACGGCTATTTTGTACATAATTTCCTCACAAATGAATGCAAAGTAGTTGTTGAATTGGTCAACTTTTCAAAAGAAAGCTCAAAGCATACAATTCTAAATTACGAGCTAGCTCTTTCCCGGTGGAACTAGAAGATAAGAGAAGGTACCAGACAGATTCTCCAATTACTAGCGCAAACCATAAAAAAGTGCACGCTTGCATCACCCACGTAACATTTTCCTAACAATTACCGGAGATCATCTAGGTAATCCACAATGTAAAACATACATTTTCCTTCGACAAAAAAAAAAAACATACATTTTCCAATAAAGAAAGAGAGGAGTATTAAATAAATCTCACAGGAGATTCGCTTTGCTCAATCAAAGTTCATTTTTTAAAGCAATTCGGCCAATCAATCACTATCACCTTAATAATTTGCCGCTCTACCCATGTGTTCACATACTCATATAATAATCTCCACAATAAGCAACAACAAAAAAACAATTAAAAAAAGGGTGTTATATGATCAAACCTACTAGTCCTACACAAAATGCTCTATCCACTGCATGATTTGTAGTGGGTTTTTCTTTTTCTTTTCCAAATTTTCCCTGACACACCAACTTGCCTCCCATCTCAGTTTCAAGTGATGATCATATAACCACATTGGCTGCAGGATCCATTATATACAGAGGGATAACAACTCCGCGAGTCCTATATCTTTTTTCGAAATCACATTTGAGTCCTAAAATCGAAAAATGACTCATTCAAGTCTCATAACATTTAAAAAGAACACCAATTGAGTTACCGTCTATAATTCCGTTAAATTTTTTGTTATATTTAAGAACTTTTAATCCGTATAAGTATATATAACATTATTTTAGTCCTTATACTTTTCTAAAATTTTTATTTTAATCCTTTATAAAATAATAAAAAAAAAGAAAAAGAGCGACTCGAAACACTAAATGCATATCTCTATGTTATTAACCTTTAGGGTTTAGAATTTAGGATACAAAGTGAAGTAGTAAGCTGGAAATACTAAATATTAAATTTATAAATTCTAAACCCTAAATACAAAAACTAAAAATATTAAATTCTAAAATTCTCAATTTTATATCCTAAACCTTTAAATTTTAAATTTTAAAAGCGTTAAACCCTAAACCAAAAATCCAAAAATCCTAAACTCTAAATCCTAAGTCCTACATTCTAAACTCGAAACATTATATCCTTCGTCTTATATCCTAAACCCTAATATAAGACCTTGAACTCTAAACCCTAAATATTAAACCAATAAACCGTAAATCTTAAACCTTGAACCTTAAAATACTAAACCTCAAACTCTAAAATCTTAAATTCTAAATTCTAGATTCTTTAACTTTGTATCATAGACCTCTAAATTTTGAATACAAAAAAACTTCAACTCTAAACTCTAGCTCCTAAATTCCAATCTCCTAAATCCTAAACCCTAAATCATAAATTTTAGACCCTAAACCCTAAAACTTTAAAGATTAGGATTTTAGGTTATTAGGATTTAAATATTAGGATTTAAGTTTTTTAGGATTTAGAGTTTAGAGGTTTATGATATGAAGTTAAGGGTTTTAGGGTTTAGAGTTTGAGGTTTTAGAGTATAAGATTTAATATTTTAAGGTTTAGGATTTAGAATTTAGAATTTAGTGTTTTAATATTTTTGGATTTAGAATTTAAGGTTTTCGGTTTTTAGGGTTTAAGATTTTCAGAGATTAGAATTTCGGATTTAGGTTTTAAAGTTTAGGATTTTAGGATGTATGGTTTAGTGTTT
Organism: Turnera subulata; assembly: GCA_028386065.3. Lineage (NCBI taxonomy): Eukaryota > Viridiplantae > Streptophyta > Magnoliopsida > Malpighiales > Passifloraceae > Turnera > Turnera subulata. Next base: position 19,470 of record JAKUCV010003126.1, on the reverse strand, counting down.
AAGGTTTTTAAGATTTAAAATTTAGAGATTTATGATATAAAGTTGATAATTTCTAAATTTGATGTTTCTAGTTTTGAGATTTAGGGTTTAGAATTTAGGATTTTTGGATTTAATATTTTTGGCTTACTACTTCATTTTTTATCCTAAATTTGAAACCCTAAAATCTAATATATATAATAATGTACATTTAATGGTTCGATTCGTTCTTTTTTTATTTTTTTATTATTTTATAAATGATTAAAAATAAAATTTTAAAAAATTATAGGGACTAAAATAATATTATGTATACTTATAGGACTAAAAATTCTTAAAAATAACAGAAAATTTGACGGAGACATAGATGGGGACTCGTTTGGTGTTTTTTTTAAACATTATAGGACTCGAATGAGTTTTTTTCTTTTTTAGGACTCGCGGGATGTTATTCCATATACATAGATAGTACATGCTAGCCCGAAGCTGTCCTATACTAGTAGTAGTACTATTATTAACATTATAGGCAACACATTGCAATCATGCAAATCCACCAGTTGGAGTTTATTAGGTTCTTTTCAGAGATTGTCCGGTTCAGATGAATCCAAAAATCGTTTTTGTGGGTTCCACCATCTATGATTGTAAACCCCAAGATGGCTGCAACCCCAGTTGATTATTGGGTCCACCACCCCCACACAGTATTAAAACTCAAAGCTCTGCGCTTTATTACCTTTCTTTACGCGGATGTTGGCATCTTATCCAATTTTTCTTTCCAGAAGCGGAATCCAGGTCTTCTGGGAAACAGCCTCTCCCAAAGTCTACGTTTTTTTCCCTCTTTTTTTCTAATGAAATAACCTGTTAGTTACAATGTTACTCTTACTAACATTATTGCAATTGGACATAAGGGATGGTAGTAGCCAGTAGGTTTGGTTGATATTTTTAATGTCTAACTTGGGTTGTTTTGTTCCTTATCCTCCTCAATCTGTTTTTGTTGACACAGTTTGTTGGGTTTTGGTGGGATTTGGATGCGAATCTTTTGGGATATATACCAATTAACGCGGTTGTTTATGAGTGGCCCACTTGTTATTTTGCTTTTTGTATAATTACATATTGTTACGCTTGGGATATATCCCCAATTAACGCGGATGAATATGATTTTTTGTTCGTTTAAAGTATCATTTTAACCATGTTTAGAAGAACTAAAGAGAATCCATTGGAATTTTGATTATTTAAATTTATTTGGTTATGATCTTTTTGACTTTTTATTTACTCTTGGCAAGACATATCCACACCTCATCGGTTGCAGCTAGAACACATGTAGGAACATTAGAGTTCCTTCTAGAATCAAAGATGCATTATCCTTGGCAGCTAAGAAAAATACCACAACGACACCGAAGAAACTAGTGTTGACTTATGTCATGACAACGCAAGCAATAGCTGTGTTGATGTCAATCAATTATAATTCAATGCAAATCAATAGACGGGCAGTAGTACTAGTACTACTACTACTACTCGAATTTACTTTCACGCATGGTCAGATTCATTTAAAGCCGAAGCATTGGTAACCGCCTAACCGGAAAACACAACATAGCTCAATGCACTTCATAAATACCAGAGCATGTACTATTTCCCCACAAAACAAAGACAAAGCATCTTAAGAACATTGTCCCTGTATTTGGTGGGTAATAAAAATACGATCTTCTGTCTCACGATCATTAATTCACCTCGATAACGATTCATTGGTTCATGTATTTTTCCCATGCAAACCCGAAGATTGTGAACTCCTACTCACTTTTTTCTTCTGTTTTTTTTTTTGCCAGAAACATTGTCTCGCTGTTGATTCCTTTTCCTTGCACAAATAGCACTTGATTTCAAGATAACTTGGTTGAGATTTTACCGGAAGTTAAAGGTACGTACCATCCAATCCATCTGAAATTATATTATAATCACCTCTCATTAACCGATATAAAAATTCACGCATGGTCTACATTCTTTGAAATCAGTCGTGCTCTAGTAAAAACCGCACTACAAAGGGTTTTACTTACGTTAAGCTCAAAAAAAAAAAAGCTTACATTATTACCTGATCAATTCTTTTAAAATAGAAAATATGTTACGTTTTTTGTAAGAACACCGAAATTCATACAAAGTCATTTTTGACATTGATTGGAATTTGATCCCCATGTGTAAAACCTTTAAAACCACTTCCTTACACTCAACCTAGATTATAATACATTAAATACCCCTACACGACAAAGAAACAACACCCGAAGTACACCATGGTTTGTTTGCGAATTTATTCCTCTATATTTGTGGTTTTTAATTATATTTTTTTTTATTTTTAGCAATTTTTGTTATTTTAATATGTATGTTGTATTCGAATTTTATTATTAATGAATGATTATCTCTTCCGACAAAAAAAAATAAAATCCCCCCGGGCCATCCACGTGCCCATCCATCCCGGCTATTTCTCAGCCCTCACTTTTTTATTTTTACAATTTTAATTTTGTGAAGAAAAATAAAAAAATCTCTCTGCCAAAACTCTCCCTTCCACTGTTTTGTTTTTTTTTTTTTTCCACTTCTCCCTCTTTCTATATCCATAATCCATCATCTATATTTCTTTTCTTTCTGTCTTCGACAACGACGACCCAGACGCGGGAAGCATCAGGTATTCAGATCCCGATACCTCCACCTCCCCTATTTACCATTCTACCCTCCCCTCAACAAAAATACAAACAAATCAACTTCTCCCTCTCCTCTCCTCACCGTCCTTCCTTCCTTGCTCTCGACGTGTCGAACCTTTTCCTCCCCTCATTCCTCCTTCCAAGCCAAGCAAACCACCACCTCCACCAAATCTCCCCATTTATTCAAAAACTAATTTCCGTTTCTTCTTATTTTAAATAACAGTAATAATATATAAAAATAAGACTCCAATACGCATCATCATCATCATCATCAATTCGGTTAGAAGCTTGAAATGCTGTTGTTGATGGCGTAAGACGGGGGTGGCGGTTACGGAGTTTGTTTGTTTGTTTTATTTGTTCCTTCCTTCCTTCTTCCCTTGCGTCACTGATTCCTCCTCCTCCTCTCGTTCCTTCCTCGTGCCTGTTCTCGGTTGACGTGTCGGTTTCTCGCGGTGTTTGTTTTGAAATTTCAATTTTGTGTCTGTTGTTGTTTGCCGTGTTTCGATTGGCGACCGTTGATTGATATCGAACCTCCTCTGCTGCTTCGTTGTTATGAAGTTCCTTGGTAATTCCTTCCTTCCTTCCTTCCTTCCTCTTCTCTCTCGCACAATCTCTCTGTAGTCTCTGGCTTCTTCTTGTACACGGTTTTTGATGTTTGAGAGTAATTAATTAATTTAATGGCGTGTTAATTATTTTGCTCTTCTTTTTTCAAAAACAATGCGGATGGGAAGCAGTGAATAATAGCGGCGAGTGCAGTGGCGATTTTGATGGGGAAACTCGATGATGCCAAATGCGTATTTCCTTTGACCAGTCTCCAGATTGGGTACCCCCTCCTCCTCCCTCCCTCGCTTGCTCTATTTGCATGCTCCTATCTCTGTAGCTCAACTTTTCGTTACAATGTTAAATTTGTCTTAATTATTCTTCTGTCAATTCGCTAGGATCATTATCAGATATGATAGCTGTTTTGATAAGTTTTTGATACTTTGTGTTGAGAACAAATACAAATTCTCATTTACTTTTGCTTCAACTCTCAGTTATACTATACGACCAATTGCTTTAACTTTTGGTAATCTGGTTTAACTTATTGGGAGAACAATCTATTAGTTAGGTGTTGCAATCTCTGATTTGTCTGGGATTAGAGGTATGGAAGTAGTTGGAAGTGAACGACCATCTATTGGAAACATGACTTGGGGGTTGCTTTTATATTAGCAGTTCATTACTTGCCATTTTGATTATCAGAACTAGCTTCTGTAGTTTGGTTGTTTTTTTCTTATCGAATGTATGATTTCTTGTTTAGTCTGTTTTACATATTGTGATATGTGAACCGTTAATATTCTAAAAAAATATCACTGACTCTGGTTGAGGATTCTGTTTCTGAGAAACATCTGGTTTCTTATATCAAGTTGTCAGAATCCGTTTTGGTTCGCAATTTGTGATCTAAACATCTATTATGCTCCTATCAAAATGCTGAACATGGATAGATTAATATTGCCACATGTGTGACAATTAACTGTTGAATAAGAGTAGCAGTGGAAGCTGGGGGTTCTTATAAGTTGTTAATTGCGTGGCTTAGACTGTCCTTTTTTTGGCTTGTCTTGAAGATTGTTCCCTACAGCATCAGCTTTTTTCCCAAATTTCGTTTGAATTAGTGTTTATTTATGTATATCCCATTGCTTTGCTTTATGTAAAATTTTAATGTTGCTATCACTACAGAACCTCTATTAATTCGTGGTTGTCTCTTAATTGAAGTCTATGCAGTTCTGCTACTGAAATAATGAGATACTATTTTTTAAGAAAAAGGATATGCGGTTTTCTTCCTTTCTTGAGTACATATTACAGTTGTTGGTGTTTGTTTGTTAGATTATAGCTGTTGCTCGCTTTGTAGGTTTGTGCACCAATGATCTGTTTACAAAGTACTTATTTGGGTGTTTGTGGATGCAGAGACTTGCAGTCTTATCTATCAGATCTTAGCCTTTTTCTGGCTGTTGAAAGTAAGAAATTATATATTTTGGTGGACAATCGACCATGGTTGAGAGACCTGGGTTCCCGACTTCCACACTTGTGGCAATTAATGGTTACAAAGGTTAGAAGCAAATTATGTGCTAAGAAATGTTCTTCTTTTGAATCTATTCATCACCATCTCAGGATTCTGTTTATTGCTCTATTCATCTGCAGTCCAGGTTATCTCCATTTGCCAATACCAAGGCACAGAGGGGAAGAAGAGAGGGGAAAGAAGCTTCTTCCGAATCCAGTTCTAGGAGATCAAAGAAATCTGAGAGATGGTTCTCATTGATTGATGCGGCAACTTTGTCTGGAAAGAGCGGTTTTCCACATGTGAAGAAATTGCGGAACTCTTTGTCCTTGAGCAGTGAGTTGCACAGGACCCTTTCTGGTTTCATTGTGTTTGAAGTTGCATGGGCAAATGTTCGGGGAATTAATTACTTGAATGAACTTCAGGTATAATACCATTCTAAATGTTCAACCCTTTTTGTGTGTTAAGACTTTTTGTAACAATTTTATGTCAATGGCAGACCGACACATCGCTGGCAATAGAGTCTAAATTTATGCAACGATGGGAATTTGATAGCATAAACCAAGCTGCAAGCTGTATGTCCTCATGGTTCTCAGGAACGAAATCTGAGCTGCTACAATTGACAGAGTATTTGAACTCTGCTATAGGTAAGCTTTCTCTTCTGTTTCATTATTTTCATGATAGAACAATTTATAATAGATTAAGCACTGACTGTTATGGACTTTATCATCTCTAGTTTTGTTATCAAAGGTACACTAGCCATTTTCTTGAGTTTCAGAATCCCGGATATGCTTGAAGGAGGAATTAACATGAAACCTCATAATGTCTGATTCACTTTGGATTTGAGCAGTAACAGGGTTACTATATTCTACCAAAGTGCAAAATTGCCTCAAGAGTCCAAACTACATATAAAATCTACCCTTTCTGGATCCATCCTCGGTCTACGACTTATAATGCATTATTAGTATCTGGTTTACTTTAATCTGTAGAACTTGCTATCTATTTGATGCTGCCGTAGCTACTAGTATCTGCCTTACTACTAGTTGGCTTAGTATATGCCAAATATGGGAGGCTGCTGGTTTAGAAAGACAGCAACCTTCTTTATAGTTGATTCATAATGTGTGAACTTGGATCATCATAATATCTGGTTGCTGATAACCTTCGATAACGTTTTTTGTTTCCCATATATGCATAAACCCATAATATGTAGACGGGTATAAACACAAGTAAAAAAGTTCTAATACTTGTGTGACGTTGACTTGCGATGCATTATTAGATGTCTTCCTCCTGATGTATTATGATTTACTAAAGTAAAAAGATCTGTTTCTTGTGTTATCATTTTTAATTGTTGCTGTTGAGGTAGTGCTCGCCCATGAAGGCACTTCTCTTTGAGCCTGTATTACATTTTTATCAATTGCAATGTTTCATGCTTACATGCTGGTTGAATACGGTGTGTGTTGGCTTTCTCTTTTTTTCCCCCACAATGAGTGAATTCACTAGGCTTATATTGTATAATCTTCCAAACTTTTTTCAGGAGACATCTTCTATGATGCTGAAGAAGAACTTTGCGGCACTCCTTCTTTTGATGATGATGATGATGAAAAAATTCGTAATAATAAATTTTGGATTAAAGATAAATCTCCGAGCTGCCTTCGCCAGCCACTTAGCATGTGTTCTGCAAGTTCAGAAATGAATGAGCCATACACGCCTCCACCCACTGGGCCTTATAAGAGAAGAAGGGTAATTAGGTCCATTGGTACTGGGGTTGAATTTGATTTTTATTCTGAAGAAACACCAACTCGAGTGAATGGCATGTCAGGCAGCTTTGAAACATACATCAGTGATTGTGGAAGCACAATTGAGGCTAAGAGATACCATGATGTTTTGATCTTGTTCAGGTTCAATGACCGTGACCTTCCATTTAAATTAAGGGAAATAGTTATGTCTGACCTGCGTTTACTTACTCTATTAGAAGCTGGGCTTCCATCGTGGGTTCTCTTCCTTCAATCATATCCAGGGTTTTGCCATCTTTATCGGCCTTGGATGTGCCCTTTAGTAAGAGCTCTATATGTTCTGATTTCAATTGTCACTGTTCTTATAGGATTTTATGATTTGTACAAAAATGTCCCAGTTCTTAAGGCATCTGCTTCTCGTTTGTGTGGGCCTCTTTTTGACTGGATAGAGACTTGGGAGATGGTATCGAGAATCAAATACTTGGGGACAATGCTGTTTTTACAAAACTTTAAGAAGGCTGTGACATGGTTTTTAGCAGTTACTCGTGCCACCAGATCCTGTTTGTCATTTTTCACACAACCACTGGTCGAACCAATTACAGAGATTTTAGGTTGTCTGCTCCCAGTGTGGAGTATGGTCATGGAGGTGGTTCGGAGCTCCTGTTCTATAGTTTGGATTGTGACTGGATCTCTTTGCACTGCACTGGGAAGCATAATAGAGGTTGTATTATGGCCTGTATGGTTTCTCACATCAGTTATCTGGAGCATTGGTAAGTTGTTATCTACTTCAGTCATTCAACTTCTATTTGCCAATGCAGGCCCTGATTTGTGTTGCTCTCTTTGTGCTGCAGTATTTTCAGTTTTGTACCCTGTATTCTGGATGCTTTGGGAAGTACTTTATGCTCCAATCCGGATACTCCTTTCCACAGCAGGTTTTGTCTCTTTCTTTTGTGCTTGGATATGGGAACAAATTGGAGACATTTGGCGGTCTACTAGTGCTATATTCCAGCTTGCTTCAGCTTCAGATGTGACTGTAAGCACATATCAAGTTTCAATATGGCGGTCCCTCTGGAATGACCTTTTTTCTCAGGTAGAGGACATTGTATAATATAGCACATGATAAACATGACATGTTTTCAAGTCAATTATTCTTATTTTCCATCATATTTTCAGGTGTTTCGTGCTGTAAGGAGTATATTGAATGGTTTTGTGGCTTTCTTCGCGGCTTGCAACAGGCATCGCCTTAGGTAATGTTCACACTCAATTATTCATTGGTGTGCATTATGACTTAGGAAATTCTTGCTCCTTGGAAGGTTTTTAATTTAAGCATGAAATGGAACAAGCTAGAAAGGGGAAACTTCTTAGCATTGTTACATTTGAATTTAATGCATTTGAAATTCTATGCACGTACAAGGATTTCTAAAGTTTCCTTTAAGTGTGATAGCTAATTGGTTTTTCTTTGCGCCCCTTCATTATGCTATTATCCACTGGTTGAAATTTTTGTCACATCTTTTTGTTGTCTAAGACATTTGACAAAGAGTAGGCTATCTTACTATGATTTTTCTGATGTTCTGTTCTGCAGCATTTACAATCACTTGCAGGATTTCATTGAAAGAATACTCGGCCATTCGCAGCGATTACAGTCCTCTGATTTTCGAGACAGCAGGTCAACACGAATTCGAAGTCGGGTGAGTTTCTCGATGAATATTTTCATTTGTTACCCCTAGCTCCTGCAATTACCACTCATTCTCAGAATGCATAATTCATAGAGTGCAAAATAAGTTATAAATAGTCAGAACGTCACTGTGGAATGGTTTCAGATGTGGCTGCTGCAAAACAGCTAAACAAGTATTGTACTCTTGCTATATGCCAGAAGTCGCACTTAGCATGTATTGAGTTAATGCTGCAAATGAACATGTGTTAGCAAGTTTTCTTGACATCATTGACGCTTCCTCCATCCTTTTTCTTTTTCTTTTTTTGGGAACAACATACAATCTACTTAGTATTTGAATTTAATTGTTCTACGAGCATTCTGTTAAGCTAATTATGTTCCTTGTGGTTCTGCAGTCTGAAGAGAGTAAAAAAATACACATCAGGTGGAAATCTAACTAGCTTTGGATCTTCAATCGCAGAGCACGTCTTTCAGTACATATAAACTTTTGATAAAAGAAAGTACATATCAACTTTGACAATGGAAGAGAGAGCCAAGTCATGAAACAGAAACAGAGAGGAACAGGGCGACCTTTTTGTTCTCCAAGCGGATCTGCTGTTAGTTTCAGGAATTACCATAGGAAGAGGTTAATTCTTTAATTCTTTGTAATGCTTATTTGCTTTTCTGGCGCCCTCTAATTTTGGATCTTTTATGCTGGCAAATCATCTCTTTGCTTCTTCTCTTGTCCCACTTCCAACACCTCAATTGTATCTAGTGTAGAAAATGTTCCATGATGTAAATAACATGTATAGCTTGTATCATATCAAATGTGCCATAAGGATTTTTTTGGGTCAAATGTTAGAAGCCTGTTTAAATGTTATTTTCCTGGAACTGTGAGAGTTAAAGGAAATATAGGCCGGTTGGGGAGAGGGAGAAAAATATTTTCGCCGCTCCAAAACCACCAATACCATGCTGTGTATGCCTCGTCATTTTATTGTGCGCAAGACTCGCCCTCGTATTTAAATTTGAATGCTAATAATAGTGCCACAAAGGTTTTATCTTGCCTGCACGTTTTCAGATGTTACAAAGTGCAGATGCAACCTTGATTGTAATACGCGAAACAAGATAGGTGATATTTGTTGCATTGGAATCGTAATGCTTGCACAAAGCAGACATCAAAGGGGTAGAAATCAAAATACCAATCGTACTAAGAGAAATAAAGTGTTAAGGTAAAAGTTTCCACGCAAGTAATAAATACATATAAAAAAATAGCCAGCAGAAACTGGTCCATCAAAAACCCAGTCACCTATTGCTTCTAGACCTATGACTGCTAACAGCGGTTTAGTCTTCAAAGAGCACCACCAGTTTGGTGTAACATAGCATCGATCTCATCTCCATCTTCCATTTCTAGCTGCGAGGAGAAACAAAAAGAGAGAAATCAAAATATGATGCATCCATGAAGTGAAAATTGGAGCAGTCCAGATATTGAGCTGTGTCAGAGAAACACCTCATCTGGAGTCTGATCTCCTCGCAGACGGCGGCCATCAAACAAGAAGGCAATTGCATTGAGCTCAACAGATTGTCGGTCACAATAGGCGTTCATCAGCTTCTTCAGTTGAGTGCTTCTTTTGATCCTGAAAAAGACTTCATTTCCATCCTGCAAGAGTATACAAATGTCACTCATATACTAAAGCATATCATAAAAAGGAAGACATTACAACAACATCAAATAAAGCCAAACACAAAATAGATTTCTCCTATATGAGATAGTTACTCCGTCACAATTCAATAAGGATGTATGTTCACTATTCAAGACCGAAGTTCACTAAACTAAGAGCACCCACGTTTCACCGGGACAATAAACCAGAAACCTTAACTTGAATTTAATATCTCGTACCACCCAACATTTTCAATGATCGTGATGATTGATGGTAAAACAAGCGACTTATGCCAGCCTACGTAGCAACGATCTGACTTTGATGAAGACTGCAAAATTCAATCGGTAGTCCCTAACTAAGCTTAAGCCAGCATGTAGCACATGACTAATAGTATCACGAAAGGTTAATACCTGATCCTTTCAGACTTCCCTACAATTAGTTTTCTATTTCTTTGCTAAACCTGAGCAATTTCACTGCAAGGGTCTTACGAAGGAGTACAAGGATAACAAATAAGATGCATTGTTAGGATAATTAAAGCCTCAGTATTGTTAAACCAGAGAGCAATTTCGTTATTCAGGATATTTTAAGATGGCGGCTGTAAGAGAACCAGGTTTGTCAGAAAAAGACCCCACTGAAACAACTTGTGAAATTCCACTGAAACACCCCCTGAATATTACTGTTACATAATTGTTCAAGCCCAATTTGGTGACTATAAACATCATAACAGTCACCTAAAAACCAATAAATGGTTGTCCCTTCACAAATTAGCACAGATAAACAAAAACCTTTGATCATCAATTCCAAAGACAAAAGAAACATGAAAAATCAAGATACACACAAACACGCATATTCACGACCATACAAACTGCATGCAAAATTTAGTTCAAAGTTCAAACACAACCATCAATAAAGCATGATCGACTAAAAAAATTTTACAAATAAACTATCAACACAGCCACTCAAAAAATCAGTACCCCACACTAAAATAAACCACAAACAACAGATATCGACCCCCAAAAAAAACACACCAGAAGATTGAAATCAAACCCAGAAATTCAGAGACAAATTAAACCAGAGAAAGAGAAGAAAAAAAAAGAGTTAGGGTTAGTATTTGTAGAAAGAGAGAAAGAAAAAAAAGACCTGGCTTTTGACTTTGAGGTTGATGTGGGCGCCCTGATCAACGGGCTTCTTGTCTTCCTGGACTGGTTGACCTGTCACTCCTGACATTGTTCGCTTCTGATATTCCTTCTTCCTCTGTAGATATGTAGGGTGGTGCTTTTGGGGAGTTTTAGAGGATTCTGTTCACAAAAAAAAAATATATATGGGACTCCCGGGGCTTGTGATTTACTCTAATTAGTGCTCTTTTATTAATAATTTTGGCTTGGTTCCGAGAGACGTGCCATTTAATATTTGTTGACTTGATTTTTTTGTGTTAACCCCGTCAACTTATTTTGTTTTTGGGTTAGTTTAATTTTTTTTTTTTTTTTTTTGACAGGAAATAAATAGTTTTATATCAAACTAGAATAAAAGGAAGGAAGCCTCCTTACATAATACACCCAGTGCACAAAGACATAATTACTCAAATCTGGAAATACAACTAATAAACTTTCTGTATTACACAGATAAAACTTGATGAAAAAAACCAACAAGTAAGGGCTGATCGGAGAGATTTGATAGAGGTCCTCCAAAAGCGGAGGAGTTCTGCAGTAATGGCAGAATGTACCGCCACCAAAAGCGGGTTAGTTTAATTTAACCCCGTCATTATAGCACGTATAATATCTTCGGTATTTTTGGTAGACATGGCGGCCCCGGATTTCCCTAAAACAAACGGATCCTTTGTCTACTTTTTTTTTTTTTTTTTTTTGGTGAAGATCCTTTGTCTACTTTACGGGTTAAGGTTGGCGGGGACACTCTGTACGAGACAACAACTCGAAGTTTGTACATCCTGGGCCCTGTAGAAATAGAAAAAAAAAAATAGCATCATATCTTGAACGTGGTCGGGTTTAGGAAGAAGAAGACTGGTCCTGGACCTTATATTTGTCTTTCATCCAATCAATTCAGATTCCATGTGTCAGGCCCAATCAATTCGAGCCCATTATGGAGAAGGATTGGACATGTCACATGTGTTCAATTTGAGACCTTAATTTTTTTTGGGCATGAGTTGGCCCTTGTTCGGCTATCTAAACCACCACCAGATCATTAGTAACATTGATCAGATATCCATAATAATGTTACTAATCTTCCAATTTGCAACGCATATCCCTGAATACATGTGCACACTGTTCTCGTATATGGCTGATGATGCTTCTTCTGCCACAACGGGAGTGCACTCCATGTTCATCCATGTAATTATAAACTATCCGGTATCATTCCTACCACAACTAAAACTAAATGGGATGTGGATTAAAAAAGTGAAATTAGTGTCAGAAAATTCGTACTTACTGAGGAGAGATTAATCATTCACACGTTTTGCCGCACAGTGCAATCACACATAAAAGACACGAAATAATTCCCAAATCCAGCTAACACACCCACTTCCCTTCCAACCCAACGTTCAGAAATCAAGTATAAGAAAAAGTTAAAAAAAAAATAATCAGCCCAACACGTCACACAAAATCACCTGCTCCAGTCAATTCTTTACATACTAACTTTACACAACTGCAGCACGTAACTAGTACTACCAATACCATTGATGAAATCAACACAACCCTGATATCTTTCCTCATCAATCAATTCTCCGAAACAAAACCACGTGTCACAATCACAGGACGATGGGAACCGAAGGGCGCATTGGGAAATGATGATCCGCAGGCGCATCACAACACAGGCCCAATTAAAACGTTACTACTACTAGCACAGTAGTACAATCACCACCATGGGATGGGATGAACGGTCGAGTCTCTTTGGTGGGGACAAAGGTAAGGAGGCGGGGGAAGTGGGGCCACGTGGTTATAACAGCTATCCAACCAGGCCTTGTAGCCCTCTTCCCCAAGCGGAGATCGTGGCTTCCTTTCTTATTCTCTCTCTCTCTCTCTCTCTCTCTAATTCTGCCTTTTTGTCTTGTTATTTGCCTGCTGCTTGCTACCCCCCGTGGGCCCCACCCCCACCATCTCGTTCTCCTCAAAACCCCACACACATTCACTCACTCCCTCAGTCCGCCCCTCTTTTATAACCCCTCACTCTCTTCCTCCACGTACTCTACTACTACCACTAACTAGAGTGAGGCAGCTCTGTTTCTCTCAAGAACCAGAGCCATGAAGCCTTCTTTCTTCCTCTGTTCCGTTCTCTTGCTTATTACCACCTGCATTGTCTCTTTTGCAGGTGAGTGTGCAATCTTTTAACGGAGTTGCTTGTCTTTTTTTTTTTTTTTATCCACTGACAGTTAGTGACATGAGTTGCATTTCTTTTTTGCAGCTGCGGGTTCTATTGGTGTTAACTACGGGAGAATAGCGGACAATCTCCCGTCGGCGGTGAAAGTAGTCCAGCTCATCAAGTCACAGGGGTTAGAGCGGGTCAAGGTCTACGACACCGACCCGGCTGTTCTCAGGGCGTTATCCGGGACCGGAATCAAAGTCACCGTCGACTTACCCAACGAACTCCTCCCTTCTGCAGCCAAATACCCTTCCTTCGCCCGCAAATGGGTCCAGAAAAACGTCGCCGCCTACCACCCTTCCACCCAGATCGAAGCCATTGCAGTAGGAAACGAGGTGTTCGTGGACCCGCACAACACCACCAAGTTCCTCATTCCCGCCATGAAAAACGTCCACCAAGCCCTAGTCAAGCTCAACCTGGACTCCTCCATCAAGGTCTCCTCCCCTGTCGCTCTAAGCGCGCTCCAAAACTCCTACCCGTCCTCCGCCGGGTCATTCCGGCCCGAGTTCGTCGAGCCGGTCTTTAAGCCCATGCTCGAGTTCCTCCGCCAAACCGGGTCTTACCTCATGGTCAATGTCTACCCTTTCTTCGCCTACGAGTCCAACTCCGACGTCATCTCCCTTGACTACGCCCTGTTCCGCGAAAACCCCGGCGTGGTGGACGCCGGTAACGGGAAGCGTTACTTCAACCTCTTCGATGCTCAAATCGACGCCGTTTTCGCGGCAATGTCGGCCTTGAAGTACGACGATATCGAGATGGTCGTGAGCGAGACAGGGTGGCCATCGAAAGGAGACGAGAACGAGATAGGCGCGTCTGTGGACAATGCGGCTGCCTACAACGGCAATCTCGTCCGTAGGATCCTCACCGGTGGCGGGACCCCACTGAGGCCCAAGTCCGATCTGACCGTCTATCTTTTCGCGCTCTTCGACGAGGACGACAAGGTGGGGCCCACGTCGGAGAGGAACTACGGCCTCTTCTACCCCAACGAGAAAAAGGTCTATGACATTCCTTTCACCGTCGAAGGGCTGAAGAGCTACAAGGACAAACCTGCCCCGGCGAGCGGCGGCGGAGGCAGTGGTCAGCCTTCAGCTGCGCCGGTCAGCGGAGGGGTTTCGAAGAGCACTACGGGGAGCACGTGGTGCGTGGCGGATGGGAAGATGGGGAAGGAGAGGCTGCAGGCGGCTCTAGATTTCGCTTGTGGTGAGGGCGGGGCTGACTGCCGTCCGATCCAGCCAGGATCCACGTGTTACAATCCTAACACGCTTGAGGCACATGCGTCATTCGCTTTCAACAGTTATTATCAGAAGAACGGGCGCACGATGGGCACCTGCTATTTTGGAGGAGCTGCATATGTCGTCACCCAACCCCCCAGTGCGTATTCTAGTCCTTTTCTGTTGTTTAATTTATTACTGCTGTTTGCTAACCTGCGCCTTTTCTGCTTATGTTAGTTGAATAGTGTGTTAAATTGATATGTTGTGCCGGGGATAGTACTAGTAACTACTAGTAAAAGCTGGTGCTGGTCCCATAAAAAGGATTGAACATTGGTGCACGCCAGGTCAGAGAAAAGGTCAAAACGGGACCACGTGACTTGGGTTTTAGTAGGATCTGTGGTTTTACCAGGGAGAGAATCTTTTGTATGGCGTGTCGTGCATTTATGCTGGCCTACTTTGTTGAAATTTTTTGACAGGGTCTGGTCTATATTTGGGTCTCTTTAATTGCATTTAGTAACGTGACTAGGGCAAGTTGTAGTGGTACCTTACTACCTTATTGATTAATTTGCTCTAACCATTAACAAAAAGACGGTACATGTGTGACAATGTCAAATGCTGGAAGCGTCATTGCATGTTTTGCAGCTTTGCTTGTACTCTATTTCTTTTTTTTTTCAATGATGCTAATAAAAACGGGTGGTTTGCAATTGCAGGATTTGGGGAGTGCGAGTTTCCCACAGGATATTGAAGACATTTTATATAGACTAACGGGGGGATTGGTTGACTCAAAAGAAGAGGACTAAGCAACTGGGTTGATGGAGATAGCTAGATTAGAAGCTTTTATTGTAGCCGTTTGTTTCTTATAAATTTTGGGTTCTCACTGTATTTATTATGGAGTAGTTGGAGTTGTTACGCAAATTTATTTTGAGTAAGATGTCTCTGTAATTAAGTGCAATATAATGTTTTATGTTCCTACGTCACTTGCATTCTGTTTAAAGATTCTGGCGTTTCATAATTTCCTTCCTGACTTGAGATCATCTTTTCACTTTGCACTGATCTATGAATCGTGCTGGGGGGCTAGGAATCTCTCTTTTGGGAAAACCACCCAGCAGGAATTGGCTGGTTCTCGTTTTCAGCTATTGAGTTAAAATACTACTAGTAGAGATAGGTCCTTGGCATGACCAAAGGTCATGCTGACATCCATAGGCTTGTTCAGTAACACATCTCAACACAATTATAGTCCTCGCTAAAAACTTGTACCTCACTAAAATAATCAAGCTTTGTGTCCAAACTCTCAACGTCTTGTACATGGATTCTTGGTCATGGTCAGTATCATTGCATTGCTTTGTATCATCAGAGGGGTCTAGGTTGTCAAAACCATATAAAAACTGCAACATCTTTTGGGATGTTCAAAAGTAGCGAGCCTTTTATCGTATATTCTTAATGGTGCTAATCAGCAAAATTGTAATCCCGGATTCCCGGGAATGAGAGCAATTGGGGAAAGAAGAGTTGAATTAATGACACCGAAAATAAGTTGGTGTAACGGATTCTTCCAGTTAATGAATCGCAGTAATAATTAAGTCTCTGTTACCTGCAAATTTTGCAGTAATTCTTTCTTTGCTCACCACAAATTCTTGTTCCCGGGTCTATTGCTCAAAAGATTCTTGTCCTTTCGTGCTGCATTGATTGAAACACGGACAATTTTGTGGCTGCTAGGCGTTTTACAGAAGTAGAGACCAAACCCCGAGGCCTAAGTGATGGCACACTGCTCTCTAGATCTCCAGGCCCGGCACTTGGGGGTTTGATCATCAAGGATACCGCCAGGTTGTGGTTTACAAGTTTTAATCCTTGTGCAGAGAAAGAAGGTAAACTGTTGGAAGTGATAAGTAGGTCCTCCTCATCTTTGGAATTTTTTGAGTGGATAGATTAAAAGGTGCTAGGAGTAAAGTTACCTTGGATCCTGATTAGGCATCATACTCCCTTTTTCTTAGTTAAAGTAAAGAGAACTCTCGTTCTCCCCACTGCAATTAGTCAGCTATAGAGGCATGAAATCATGTGGTGGCCTGTAAGATGGAGTCATGGAATATATGGAAAAAAGCACTTTGTTTTGGTACATGAATAGAGAAATTAGGAGAAACAAAATTTGCAATGTGTTCTTTTCTTTGAAGAAATGGGTCTTATGTATGAATGAACATACTGCAAGCCATTTGATTTGATGATATCACTTCCAAGACAAACCCGCGTT
The DNA here is from genome assembly GCA_028386065.3 of Turnera subulata. NCBI lineage: Eukaryota > Viridiplantae > Streptophyta > Magnoliopsida > Malpighiales > Passifloraceae > Turnera > Turnera subulata. The sequence goes on along the minus strand of JAKUCV010003126.1, from coordinate 2,920 downwards.
TTCTATAATTGCAGAAAAAACGATCGCCGTTTTCTTACACAACATTATCATAGCATTACATGCACCCAATCGTAAACTGCAAATATTCTCAAAACAAAATTGTAAATCATAAGGATTTTTCAAAGTATATTTTGCTGGTCCTCTTTGATATTCATGCCTTTTCTTGTTTGTTCCTTGGCTCGGAATTCTATTCACAATTCCCATTGCGGCATGGCCACCATTGTGGCTTTAGATACTCCTAAGCGACAAAAATTTCACTTAGCTTTGGAGAATGGATCCCATGTGAGACCAGACCCACTTACTTTCATCTCAACATGGAGATTCATTGACAAAATTTGGCGCAACGATACTTCACTTTTTTATTGTTTTTGGTGAAAAAAACGGCTACTCTCACTTTGACAAAAATTGTGAGGCAAAAGTTGGGTGAGTTTGGATTCCCAAGTCCCAAGTTAGTTGGCTTCTGTAATGCGTTGCAGAGAGACCTTCTCTGATTTTGAAAGCTGTTCGTTTAATGAAGTCTATAATGGATTGCAAAAAAATTTTACCCACAATAACTCTCCTACTATATTAATGGCTTTCGTCCTCTTAACAAAACAATCCTATGTTCAAGTATAGAGAGACTAGTGGAGAAATTTTGCCTAATTTTGAAGGTGGCCAACAAAAAAATAAAAAAAAAAAAATTCAAAACATCTCAAGTATTTTCTTAAGGGAGTAAGTCAGATTACTTGCAACTATGAATTGAAGTATAAAGGAAGTACCAAATACGTATACTATCAAATATCATATACTCCCTCCCTTTCTCAATATCTATCCTCCTAAGTTTTTTCAAAGGATTAAGAAATTCGAACATATATGAAAAAAAAAAGGAAGGTAAAATATTCAAAAACCAATCAACTACTAGCAAAGGACAAATGGAGAAAATGTGGAGTGCCACTTGATATGTCGGCCTTGTTTCCTCTCTGCCATGATCAATGGTACACAAGCCTAATTCTGCAGCAAAGATTCTGCCTGCCTCCCTCCCTCCTTATCTCTGTTACTGAAATGTTCACAGGTTGTATTATTGCTTCCACTCCAGATGCCATTTATGGTTGCTGTCCACTTGTGCTAAATGTGATCTAGCTAACATACACACACAAGCTAGCGATCAGTTTACATAGTGCTAGTAACAATTAAGCATCATCAGTAGAAGAACTGTAAGTTGTGAATATCCTGAGTCAGGACAAGTGAATGTGACGCCTCTGACGGTGAAATTTCTCTTGTGGGTCATAAACTCGAATCTTATAAAGCTGTCTTAAGATTTTCTGGGGATGAATTCAGGAAACTTGTACAATTATAGCCTGATATGATGAATAGTGGCATCAACTTTGGGAATGGTTGGTTCCTGAAGAATGGAACCACTGTTTGTTTGTTTCATGCTTTCCATTGACCAGACATTGAATCGTGAAGTGACCCTTCTCTTTCTCTCTGTTTCGGTGCTTTCACTTAGTAATGGCTTCCGTGCATATGCAATGCTAATCCAATGGTTAAATTATGTGACTTTTTTCAGCTTCAACATGTTATTTTGAGTTGTGAATCCCGCAATTGGTAATACTTGATTAAACAGAGCACTCTCCAAAGGAGTAGAGACCTTGCTTCCCAAAAATTTATACTAAATTAATATTATACATCGTATAATATTGTACAACATGATACTAGGCTTTTTTTTGATCAATCTGAGACAGAGCCACGTTACATGAGCTTAGACATATCGAGGGAACATGATAATAGTTAATCCAATGATAAAATATTGTTTTCAAAATTTGAGGTTGTGAATTCAAAATTTTGTTTCTACCATCTTAATCTTTTTACTCTGTTCACTTTCCTACTTTCCTTATGCCCAAATCTAGATATGCGTCTACAAGTTTAATATTACAAAATTGATGGAGTATTTTGGTATAGGTACATGTAGAAAAATGTTAGGACTGCAACTCTGCAAGCTTCAGTTGCGTTCTACTTGAGTTAAATTCCCGGCCCGCAGAACTGAAGAACGGACACGAATGAGCCCTATGGTTTTCTAGTGAATTCGACTTCTAAGCCTAATTTAGTTTTGGGCAGAAAACACCAAGCCCAAGTTTCATCTGGAGCACAACAAAGTCCGGTTATCTTGGGCCCGAGGCCCTGCTTTTAGTTTTAACAGAGCCCGTTTGGGTTGGGTGAACTTTATGAAATACTGGCACCATACGACTTCATTGCACCTTGAAGTCCATATTTTAACAACCAAAAATTTTGGAAGAAAAACTGTATAGCTGCGCTAGATCTCAGATGAATTGGACTAGAGGAGCACAGTCTGGTTTACTCCAACTTAAGGATAGCTATCTTTGAAGTGTAGCTATTGGAAATAAACCTTTAGCCTCATCTAAAAGTAGCAGGGTACGAAATTCGAATGAAGATAATTAGTTTTCAAGATCCGCCAACTATCTACGAGGCTTTGCCAATTATTGCGGACAATGCTTGAATCTCAACAGAAAGTCGTTTGATTTGGTCTCCGCATCTTATCATTATCCAAAACAGAACAGGAAGTAAATCAGTCCTAAAAATACCAAAATTTTCTTGGAGCTACTAAAAATACCAATAACCTGTTTCCTGAACCTGAAACTTCCATCGGATTCCAACCACAGCTACTACCAGCGAAGAAGAATCCCAACTGCAATCATTCCAATAAAATCTTGTAACATCCAAGAGGAAAAAAAACTTGGTGGCAAAAAGAAAAAGAGTTAGACAAAACAGAAAACACCCACAAAAAGGACTTCGAGGTTTTTACAATGCCAAGCAAGTTAAGGAAGGCGATTGGGGCAGTAAAAGACCAAACCAGCATTAGCCTTGCAAAGGTTTCTAGCACCAATGCATCAAACCTCGAAGTCTTGATCCTCAAGGCCACAAG
>JAKUCV010003125.1:8903-27269 GCA_028386065.3 Turnera subulata | reverse complement strand
ACCTCCAAAGAAATGGAAGGGCAGCTGTGTAAACATCACTTGCAACAAGTAAAACACTCGCAGTCTATGCCTTCACATAAACACCATTTCTTTCTATAGTCTTGTAACCACAGGATTGACAATAAATCTGCAGTAAAATAATTGGAGCCAAGTACTACAGAGCCATTGGATTTTTTGGCAAAGATGATGTTGAGTCGCCCAGAGACACAATGGGTCATGGAACTCATACTGCATCAACAGCAGCGGGGAATTTAGTTCATGGAGCAAGTTTGGTAGGCCTTGCTTCAGGAACAGCTCGGGGAGGAGCTCCTTCTGCGCGGATTGCGGTGTACAAAATCTGCTGGTTTGATGGCTGTTATGATGCTGACATTCTTGCAGCATTTGATGATGCTATTGCAGATGGAGTTGATATAATTTCTCTTTCAATTGGAGGGTCTGAACCAGCCAACTACTTCAGTGACTCCATTGCTATTGGTACTTTTCATGCAATGAAGAATGGGATATTGACATCAGTCTCTGCTGGTAATTCTGGTCCGGATCCTGCAACTATCACCAATTTTTCACCTTGGTTTCTCTCTGTGGCTGCCAGCACCATAGATAGGAAATTTGTGACCAAGATCAAGCTGGGTAACGGGGCGTTTTATGAGGTGAGCAAGCTTACATTTTTAAAGAAAGTTACATATTCAAGCTGTAAGTAGTGTAAAACGCTTCTAACATTTTTTTACCATGTATAAATGTAGGGAGTCTCTATAAACACAATCAGGCTTGAGCATATGTACCCTGTCGTCTATGGTGGAAATGTACCAAACACCAAAAAAGGTTTCAATGAGTCCCAGTCCAGGTAAAATGAAAAATAAAAATTAAGATGTTGATCATAGTGATTTAACAGAAAAGAATCATATCACGGAGCCAAATTGTCTGACAGAGTATTGCAATCACATGAAACTGATGATCCAATGCAGATACTGCTATCAAGACTCCTTGGATAACAAATTAGTGAAAGGAAAGATTGTTCTTTGTGATTGGGTAAACGGTGGAGAGCCAGAAGTAGAAGCTGGAGCTGTTGGTGCTATTATGCAAGATGGATTCTTTAAAGATTTTGCCATCAATTTCCCTCTGCCAGCGACTCACTTGAACCCAAGCGACGGATTCGAGGTTTCAGAGTATGTGAACAAAACCAGGTAACTATTTTCCTCAATTAGTTACTAAATCATACTGGTTATCTGCACATATGAAGGTCTTATATCTGCTATGATATATATGCTTCAATGCTTCATATTTCATAATTTGTGATATTATCGCTAGGAAACCAACTGCAACAATATTCAAGAGCATTCAGAGAAAGGATGAATCAGCCCCATCTGTGGTTTCATTCTCGTCGCGCGGGCCTCATCCTATAACCAGAGACCTACTGAAGGTATGTATATATATCTGAAATGCTCTCTAAAATTCTTTTTAGTCTGGCCGTCAGCTAGGATACTCTTCTAATACAAAAAAAAAGGCTTCATTACTATCATTTGCAGCCCGACATTGCAGCCCCAGGAGTTGACATCTTGGCAGCTTGGACCCAAGGTGGCATAGCATCCGGATCACCAGGGGATAGAAGAGTAGTTCCATACAACATTATTTCTGGCACATCCATGTCTTGCCCTCATGCAACAGGTGCAGCAGCTTACATCAAGTCATTTCACCCTACATGGTCTCCTGCTGCAATCAAGTCCGCTTTAATGACAACTGGTATGATTTGCAAAAAGCTAAACATGATTCTTGGTATTGGTAGAGCTAAACATGAGAACCAAGATTACAAAAAAAAAAAAAAAAGAACAGAAAAGGGAGGATTCTCATTCATATATAGATGACATCAGAATAGAATGAGAATTGGATAAGATAAACCACTACATGTGAATATTTAACCCACATCTCTCTTTTTGGTACACAGCTTTTCCCATGAGTGAAAATGCTAATCCAGAGGCAGAATTTGCATATGGATCGGGACACATCAACCCTGTTAAGGCCATTAATCCTGGCTTGGTATACGATGCTGGAGAGGTAGATTACGTCCAATTCTTGTGCGGACAAGGTTATTCAAACAGACAACTAAGACTTATTACTGGCGACAAGAAAAGCTGTTCCAAAATAGGACAACAAAATGTCTGGAACCTAAACTATCCATCTTTCGCTTTATCAGCTCGGTGGGAGAAATCGGTTACTCGTGTGTTCCACAGAACTGTGACAAATGTAGGATCAGCTTCGTCCACCTACAAGGCAACTGTGAAAGATGGAAAGGGTCTTAAGATTAAAGTTACCCCGAAGGTCCTGTCTTTCGATTCTATTGGACAGAAGAAATATTTTGTTGTAAAGGTGAGAGCAAGGATGGGAAAAACTGCAATCTCTGGAGCTTTGAGTTGGAATGATGGAGTACATCGAGTGAGGAGTCCCGTTATTGCATATGTTTCTTTTTTTTGAGGAAGTTATTGCATATGTTTCTTGATCTTAGACGATTAATTTTGGTAGGGGTTACTGAGAAACATTATCACAGCAATTTATGGTGAAATTTGTGATCAATAACCATTAAGTTCATAATGAACGTCTGACCGAAGAATTTAATCCCATCTTTTGTACCCATTTGTTTTGGCTTTCCATCCGTTATCCCAGCTTTGACCCGGCCAATCCGGATTCGACCCGGCACCTAGTAGGAGCTTTTGTACCCATTTTTCTTTAGAAAATTTGTACCCATTTTTTAAAATAATGTAATATATATGTACTGGTATATTCCTCTTAATGTAGTCCATTATTGATTTTCATTAGTTTTGACGGTGTGTGACACGATTGTCGGTTTTTTTCTTTTTTTTTTTTTTTGCGTTTCAGATTGTGGGTCTCGTACTTGTAACTCAACCCACAAACCTCACCAGGATTTATATCCATCAAGCCCGTTTAGTCAAAATTAAATATTACACGTTTTCAATTTTTTATGTCAAAATTCTCAAAATCTTAGGTGAGTCTCACATGCCATGAAACCAATTATCCTAGAGAAGAAGGAATGACATCAGTGGGTACTGGATAGCCAGTAGCCACTAAATGTAGGGATAATATTATTAATTAAATTTTAAGCAGACAACAACAAAAAAAAAAAATCTAGAGTCATATTTATATGGTTGCATTAACCCGTTTCAAAACTCAAAAGCTGGAATATTTGGTCCTGAAAATCTTGCAACTTGAAAAAATTGCTTTCTCCGGGATCCTTCTTTTTATAAATGTCAAAACAAAAAGATCTGTACACAGTGTCCCAGTCAGCCATAAAGAGGTTATGAAATATATCTATGCTGCAACTTGTAGAAAGAAATAGGGGATCATCTTCCATTCACTATTTGTGGGATGCATATAATATATATAAAAAAGGTTATCAAATACATAAAAGAAAAAAAAAATCTTCCCCATCATCGGAATCATGAAATCTATTTAATCTTAGTTGAAAATTTTTTAGAGAAAAAATCTTAGCTGAAAGTTAATATTTAATCTTAGTTGAAAGTTAATATTTATTTATGTGTGTGTTATTTCAAAAATTAGGTACAGTAACTAAAATACCGTTTCTCACATAAAAATTTTCTTACAATATAATTTTCGTGTAGCTAGTGGGCATTTCAGCTCACGTTTTTTTTTTTTCAACCAAAAAAGTTCCTATTCTTTTTCTTTTGTAAAAAATAAAGTTCCTGTTCATTGACAACTGAGGTTTCGGAATTTATTGACCATATTTCATTCGCCGTGCATAAAAGACACAGGTAGGAGTTGGAATTTGAACTTTTTACCCCCTTTTTTTTAATTTCTAGGAAAGATTTGAACCTCTTACTAGTAGATCGCCACAAAATTTCAAGAATATATTCCAATATTTTGGGCCCAATTGTAATCCCGGGTTTTTGACCGTTATATATTCGAATAATTCTTTGCACTTGTAACTAATTCTAACATGTTCCACGTTACTGTTAACTGCGAGATCCTCTTTCCCCGAATTCGGACATGCAAGAAATTAAAATAATCTAAAGGCTTACTTGCAAATTCCTCTTCGCTACTGACGAAAAGAAACTTTTGATCTTCCTGTGCTTTTTTTATTCTTGTGATATTCCTGTAATCCTATGTCTTAATGAAAGCCAAATTCAACGTGCGCTTTTTTTTTTTTAATTAATTTCCGACATCTGCAGAACCAAGTAAGATGTTAATTGTTTATATTAATCTTGGTGAAGTTACAAAATGAAGACAAGTCTAATTAAGACCGCTAACTATGTGCGCTATAAAATCTACACGCCAAAGCATATGTGCTTAATTTGAAGAGGTAATTCAGTGCTTCCACTAATCAATCTGGAGATTGTTGGTTGTTGATCACTATATATTCTCTGGAGTCTGGAGTCAAAAGCCTGCCCTGAAAGGGCACTTTTATATTGCTCTAAAATCAATGGGTGATATAGCATAACTATATTTGGAATTGCAAGATTGCGAAAGGGATTACATCACGAGGTTTTTATTCATATCACTAGTTAAATTAAAAAATGCAAGCATATTTAGTGGGAATCATATGATTAGTTTTTGGAATTCGTTATTTTCCAATTAAAATATATTTTTATGATAGCACATATCTCTATAGATAGGCATTAATAGATTGAGATGGGATAACCTTATCCATGAGGCCAAACATCTAAATTAACCCTCACAGTTAGAATTGCTCAGGTATTAGAATAAACCTTGTATATATTTTCCACCTAGAACAGAGAGACAGATTGAAATCTTGAAATCACAGATTGCTTAGGCCGGACTAGAACATTGCTAGACTCACGGGGACATTGGAATTGTCCTGTTCCTTGTTTTTTTAGATGCTAACCTTCAACTTTCCAGAAAAGAGAAACAAAAGAAAAGGATGCATGAGATTGGACATGTGCCGTTAAACTGCCGCCAGGTGACCAGTCTGTAGTGAAGCCTAAAGTTAATGTGCTTTAAAGGAAACTTATCCTATTCCATCCAAATGGAACCTCAAGGAATAATTGATATATCTAGTATCCAACCATTCAGCTGCCTTTCATCACCACCACATAATCTTATTATTCCTCTTTGGATATATAGCTTTTACTTCCAACAGGATTTGGAATTAGTTTTCTAATCAATCATCACCTGACTACTCAGGTTGAACATGAACCTCTGCTTGATCATCAAGCGAAGCAATTTTGTACGTGGTGAACCCTCTCATTGAAAATGCACCACCCCATGCTTTTAACCCAGATCTCTGCTAGTAATGCCATACATATATTAGTACGTAATTAATGCCATACATATCACATGAATAATTTGTATCAATAAATAAATCATACACTTTAAGACCATACAGTATGACACATATAACACGGCGCCATTTCTTATCTTTTAATATTACCAGCATTTTATTTAGGTTGTTTAACTTGTTTGTTTGTGGATCATTTTCCTCTCCACCCTAGATATCTTCCTTTTACTTTTTTGTTGTTTGTTTCCAAACCCGGAGCCTTATCTTGAAAACCAAATGTCTATATAATATATGCACATTCTGGTATCATCTATAATATTTTGTTGTCAACATCGAAAGTGCCAACAATCTAGGAGGCCCTACTAATCATTCCCAAGATTAGGATTAGCACTATTGAAGATTAGGATTGTTGTTATCCCGAATCCGAAGGATAAACATTAAAAAAGGGCTACCGTACCAACCATGTATATGATATGATCGTCCAAGTTATGTAGTGCAAACGAACTTGTTCCCTTCCTACCTTTACTTTTGCACCACGGTTAATAGTAGTACTAGGACGAGGCCGAATTAACCACCTAAGCACATTTCAAAAAATGATTAAGCACGGTAATTAACATTTGTACAGTGCCCTGGATTCCATTACATGTACCGGGAAAAGAGAAGGGCAGAATAATTAGGCTGCCAACTTGAACTGAATTGAATTGGAATGGGGGATGATATAGAGAGAAAGTCAAGCAAGTAGAAGTTAGTAGATCTCAGTGGCATATTCCATGAAATTATGAATCACTGAAACGCCCCGACCCGTATTTACCGTACACAGTAAACACGTGCCGGAACTGTAACAACCCAACCCAACAAAACCCAGCATACAGTGTATACAACAATAACTCGGGCCCAACGGCCCAAAATAATAAACATCATAAATAACAAAACCGGCCCAATGGCCCAACAATAGTAAAAACAATGCACAGCGGAAGACTTTAGTAACTCACAAACACTGTATGCGACACTGATGCAAACTATGGATCCGAGCCCTGTCCAAGGGATAACGCTGCAGCCTGTCTGGAATGCATCAACCCTGTACCAAAAATAACTCATAATACGGGATGAAAGCCCGCAGGTGAGGGGTGAGTTCGAAGTGCTCACCGACGAAGGAAAGGCCATCAATATGAACACTAAAATTACTCAAGGTCAAACATAACAGTCAGACCAAAAGACAAGACCCTAAATCCGGTCCAAGACCAAAAAAGACTCAAATAAAATCCAATTATCCAATTTTATCTTTCCGGGCCCCGTCACGGATAAGCTAGGGGTCGTACCAGGTTATCAACCTGTTTATGGTGCCAGATCAAAAGAACCCGGGATCAACATCCCAATACCAAATCTCAGGGATCAACATCCCAATCAAACCGGCATCAACATGCCCATCACAAGTAACCCAGATCATGGCACCACAAAACAGTCTCAAACCATCCGGTCGTACCTCTACTTACCACGTGACAATTATATTACCGTCATTAAAATCAAATCACAGGGATCGACATCCCTAACCAAAAATACCAAGGATCGACATCCTTATCTCAAATTATTAATTAGTCCATTATACCTTATACCAAAAAGACGCAAGGATCAACATCCAAAAACCAACATGGGATAAACATCCCGACAACAATCAAGACCATGGGATTAACATCCCGAGACAAACCACAACGAGCACAATACTCAACGATGCAATAATCCACAAAACACAATACCGAGTAATACAGGCACATATTGAAGGAAATCCTTCCTCACCTTGGCCGATTACTCAACTCTGGAAATAATGACCGGTCCGACGCCGGCTCCTCGGGAAACTGCCCGATATCCAACCTATACCACAAATCAATATACACTCACATAAATGCACATAATCGGTATGCTATGATGCCAATACTGCGAAATAAACCCATCCCGGTTCATATTCTTTATTTTCATCCTTTACCGAAAATATTTACCGTACGTATATCCGAATATAATTTCGGTACCATACTTTAATTAAACTCTTTAAAAATATTTTCATAAAATAATATACTTTCCAAAATAATAATCATCATAATTTTCCAGAAAAATAATAACCTATTTATAATTTTCAGAAAATATATAGTATTTATCTTTTCTAAATATATATAGTAATAATATTTTCCAACACAAAATATAATTAACTTTAATTTCAAAAACACATATTTATATACATATACCACAATCATAATTTTCCAAACGAAATAATATACATATTAAATTTCCAGAAATTATTTTCAAGGTATATATATTTTTCAAACTAACCATAATAATAATTTACAAACAAAACTTAATTATCTATCAAAGTATATATACTTATATTTTCCTAAAAATACCAGAATTATATTGTCCATAATTTTCTCAAAATAAATATATAATTTTTTTCCAAAATTATATACCAGATTATTAATAAATAAATATATATATATAAATTTTTTTTTTTAATCAAATGGACTGGGCTGAACAGGACCAGGCCCAAGCTCGCACTGTGCGAGCCCAGCCGGCCCACGCCCAAGCCCAAGCCAACCCAGCCCACACCGGTACACAAACCCAAACACAGCGCGACCCACCCGTCTAAAACGGGTCTGCAACTAGGGTTTCTCACCTGCAGCGGCGGCCGGCGGCGACACAGGCGCGAGGAAGAGCAGCGCGAGGTCGGTGAGGCTGGGGCGAGCTCGAGGGCGGTGGAAGGGCGGCTAGACGCGTCGCGACGGCGTAGAAGGAGGCGGAGGAAGAGGATCCGTCGGTTTCGCCGCGGGTCAACGGCTCTTCTGTGCGCGTCCGGCGGCGGATGGCGACAGGGGAGGCGGGGTTTAGTCGGCGACGGCGTGAGGAAGACCAAGGTGGCGGCGGTGTGGCGAGAGGCGGCCCAGAACCCGTCGGCGTGCACAGTGTCAGAGAAAGGAGGAAGGTGGTGAACTGTTCACCCATTTTTTTTTCCGATTTTCTGAATTTCCTTATTTCCTTATTTCTATTTTCTTCTTTTTGCTTCTTTTTTCTATTTTTATGATTTATTTTTTTCCCTTTTCTTTTTTTTCTCTTTTTCCTCTCTGTTTTCTTCCTTCTTCCTATTTTTTTCTTTTTCTATTTTTTTTCTTTCTTTTATTTTTTTCTCTCTTTTCTTTTCTTTTTCTCTCTTTTTCTTTTTCTCTCCTTTTCCTTTTTTTTTTCTCTTCTCCTCCTCTTCCTCTCCTGCTTCCATTCTTTTATAGACGTGAAACACTGTGCGCCTCTGATTCCTTCAATAATGCAGCTTGTCTGCATTGTTGAAGCGAGTCCGGTCCGGACCAGAAAATAACTGATACCCCCTTAGTTATTTTCCGGTGTGATTTTCCGAGAAATTCCGAAACCCAAAAAATACCAACTTAGGCCCGAAAAATCCGCAGAAAAATCACGAGCGCGGGAAAACTCTCGGTTTCGAAAAACGAACTCCGATTTACCTTGAATTAATTAGCCAAGATTAATTCAACAGTAAATTACGGTAAAAAGACTATTACAGTCCCGGTAAAAATCAAAAATTTTACCCGGGCTGTTACAGTCTACCCACCTTAAAAAGAATTTTGTCCCCGAAATTCCGTCTTATCCGTGGGTCCTACCACGATAAGCTTCTGGCACACTCTGCCAGGTGTCCAAACTCATCATGAGATACCGCTTATACCCTTAAGCGACATCTCATTCGCTTATAAATACCAAACCTCATGACTGGCATACTCACACACAGTCATGGACTCTCCACTGAGATCAAGAACTACCTCAGACTCCGAGAACAACAGCTACATCGGCGGTACTGCCTTCCCGACAAGCTCCGATGATGAACCTCCCATGAAGCGGTTCAAAACCAACATCATCGGCCTGAAAGAGCACATGGTTGTCTCCCCAAAACGGCGAAAGAAGCGTGCCAACAAGAAAGCTGAAGATCGGAAGGGCAAGGCGACGGCTGAAAGCAGCACTCCGCAACAGACACTGACGCAGCTGAACGTCTCGCTGAAGAAGATCAGCTCGGCGGTGGCGCAAATCGAACTAGCGTGCGCGGAACTGTTCCCACACATGAAAAATGTCCAACAGCTTGTAAAAGACCTTGAGAAGCAAGTAGCTCAATAAAGTACTTCTTCTCCTGTTTGTAAAACTATTATGAAATAAATAAAATATGTTTCCTTTTAAAAATCAAAACTCTTGTTAAATTATGAAAACTCTTGCTAACAGAAAGTTAAAAACATCTCAAGATAAAATAAAACTTAACAATAAGAATATAAAATCAACATAAAGAAATCAAAAATAAAACTCGTTTAACAAAATCAAAACAAAAAGGAATTAAAACACAACATGTTTCATGCTCGGCACTCTAGATCGATCGTATCCATCCTCGATCCCGAGAAACGTAACGTACGCAGCTAACGGTGACGTCTGTTTCCCTCGTGAAAATGACATCCGTTAACTCGCACAGTGACGATCACGGGAACGTCCTGTGTTCCTCGAAAGAAACGCACCCACTTGTCCACAAATTCTGCATGAGCCAAGAACGTCTGTCAAACAACGTATCTCTCCACGGTGTCCAAACAGCTGTAAACTTGTCGCACATGCGCTCTACTCGAGGTGTGGTCCCATCCGTCTAGCCTCAACGGTCACGTATGCATGTGATAAAAGATGCAGGAAAATATAGAAAAACCATAAAAAGAAACGCCAAGGTAGCCAGGGCGTCAGAAAATCGTGAGTTAGAAAAGAGCTGAAAAACACTGGCTTAGTAGCCCGAAAAACGTATGAAGTAACGTAGTAATAAATGAAAGCAACAGCAAACTTTCAAAAAGAAAAATCTTGAAAATCGAAAATAGTAAACACGCTCCCCATATGAGTATAAAAGAAACGGAGCAGTGAGGTGTAAATCATCAAAAGCGTTTAAGAGCAAAACAGCCAGGCAAACAAAACCACAAAACTCTGAAAAACAAAACACCAACACGTCCCAAACAACATGCCTGCTCCCTCATCAGTTTTCTTCGTCGAAGGTGCCAACCTAGGCAGAAGGAACCGACTGGCCTACAACATGGTCAACGAGCATGCTGAAGAACTACCGAACGAGTTCGGCAGGATGCCGCGACTGGTCTTCGTCGACGAGCTCTACTCATCGCGGTTCTTCGTCACTCCGATGGAAGAGGTGTTCTTCCTAGAGGACCGTGGCACTCTGAGGACCTCCTACTACGGATCAGCCAACTCCATCATGTTCTTCATCTCCGAAAGGCTACTGGAGTTCAACTTGGAGTCCACTTGCCACTTCCTGGAGCAAGGTACCTACTACCAGCTCTCGATGACGGCCCAGAGCATGCCCAGAGTAACTCGTCTGCCCGTAACTTGGCCAAAGGCCCGACTACTGGTGTGGAACTACAGAGGAGTCGCAAGGCGTTCCCAGGAGTTCTCACGTACTCTGAGGGACCTGAAGAACCAATACAAACCCAACATGGTTCTTCTGACGAAGACCCAGTGGCAACCTCAAGATGATCACGGTCTCATCCCACTCCGGTTCCCTCAAGCAAACCGGTTCGAGCTTCCCGGCCAGAACAACGCGGGTGGAATGTGGTTCTCGTGGAGCGACAGCATCCAAGTCAACATCAACAACGACCCTACTAGCTTCAGGGTCAATGTCGTTCCAAGGCGTTAAATGTATTTTCTTTTTTTATAAAAATATAAAATATCAATGCAATATTTCTGTCTTTAGCAATAATATTAATATTTATGTTTGTAATGAAAATATCAGTATTATCAATAATATTTATATTTCTGCTTATTTATGGCATCATTTACCTCTTATGTGTATGTTCCGCGACAGTTGGCGTCCCTTGACTGGATCCATAATGTACTAACTAAATGATATAAAATAATAACAAATGAAGCGAACTATGCAAACAAGGACAACAAACACACAAAGACTGCCCAACAAGACCTAACGCCCGCTCCGCTACCAAAATGAAACGCCCCGACCCGTATTTACCGTACACAGTAAACACGTGTAACAGCCCGGGTAAAAATTATATTTTTACCGGACTGTAAAACGCTTTGTACAGTAATTTCTCATGTAAAATAATCTTGGAAAATTATTTTAAGGTAAATTATACGTCAGAATCCGAAACCGAGCTTTGTTCCGCACTCGAAATTTTTCTTACGGATTTTATGGATCGGTTTGAGTTTTTACCGAGTCCGGACGGTACACGGACAGTACACGAAACAACCACACAGTATCGCACTGTATGCTATGCATGCCATGCATGTCATGCATGACATGCAAAACATTTTCCTGCTCACGATTGATTGTCTCCTTGCCGGCGTGAAGTGCCATGCAAACCCGTGAAGCTGCTCGTGAAACCACCTGTGCTTGTCATGACCTGCACCTCACCATCTATAAAACCCATCCTCCAGGTACGCATGAAGCGCACACAGAAACCCCTCTTCTCCTTCTTTTCCTCCTCCTTCCCGGCTTCAAAAACGAGACCACCTTCCACCACAAACCGCCACCACACGAGACCATCAAGCCAACCACAACGCACCACCTTCACCTCCCTACCACCTCCCTCACGCCGCCAACACGCACCAAGCACCACCATCCTTTTTCCCCGCCACCACCAAGTTGCACCACCACCACACCATCGCCTTCCACGCCGCCCTGCCGCCCTCCACCTGTTGCCGCCGGCCTCCACAGCCACACCTGCCGCGCGCCGCTCGTCCCTCGCCCGTCCAAGCGCCTCGCCGTTTGCTCGCCGCCCACGTCTTCTGCAGGTAAGCATGAGGTTGAAGACGCGACCCATTATGGTGTCCGGGTAGCGGGTCGGGGCGAGTTGACCCGTCGGGTCCTCGGCCTGGCCCAAGGCCTGGCACTGTTCACGGGCCTGCACTGTTCATGGGCCGACTGTTCACATGCCCAGTACTGTGCATGGGCCAAGAACTGTTCACCTGGCCTGCACTGTACACGGGCCGAATGTTCACAGGCCCAGTACTGTACATGGACCGAGCACTGTTCACAGGCCTGCACTGTTCACGGGCCGTACTGTTCATGGTTACTGTTCACGGCCCAACCAAAAAAAGAAATAAAAGAAAATTTTGGAAAAAAAATGGAATTAAGAAATAAAATATGTTTTTAAAGAAATAATTAATTGACATATTGTTTTAGGAGTGCTAGTAATTAATTTTTTTTAGAAACATATTATATACAAGGAAATGTTTTCTTTAAAGGGAGGATTATTAAGTATTTAATAACCGGATGTAAATACGGTGAAATGAGACCGGACTATGATATTAAATAGTGAAATAGAGTAAGAACCGGGACGAATGACTTAGTAGAATTAGTATTACAGTACGTCATATCATAAGCATTATTTGTGCATTTTATGTGAATATGTGTTATTTGCTGAATAGTAGCTGATAACGAGTACGAGCACGTAGAACCGGAGCCAATCGACGAATTTCCTGTGGAATTTATCGGCCAAGGTGAGGATAAGTAATTATTTATATACTGTCGTAGTACCAAGTTGCTGTCGTGTTATATGCTTGGACAATTCTTTGTTGCTGTGAATAAATATTGTGCGATGATTTTGATTAGAATTTGTTGCCGTTGAAGTTGAGTTGATGCTACTGTTGTTGTTATTGATAATGTTAGAAATGCTGGTACTAGTTGATTATTACTGTGGCTGTTGTTGACTGTGAAAATGTGGGAATATAGTATCGAGGGTACCAAGCCATGTGGTTTATATTATCCAGACGAGCGGAGAGTCTGTGAGCCTGCTCGGGATAATGAGAGAGTGGAGGATAATAGGAATTAAGTAACTAGGAATAATAAAACTGATCTCACTTAGACATCTAGTAAGTCACAGTTAAGTGTTGGTTTAGCCAGATGGTAGTCTTATTTTTATGGTGCTGGGGGAGAGTGTGCTTGGGGTCTGCTCCCTGTTTGTACCAATTATTATTTTTAGGCGCTGGGGGAGAGTTAGTGGTTGGTCCTGCTCCCTGTCTGTGCCAGTTTTACGTGGAGGTACCAGGGCGGGGTCCACGGGCTAGCTAGCTTGACTACCAGGCGACGGCCATCATTTAACTAGTGATAGGGGCCCTGATGGTAAAATTAGTATAGTGTGTCCAGAATCACAAAGGGTGTTATTTAGAGTTCGTATGAGCCATAGGTAATTGCTGTTGATGTGACTTGGTTTATCAATGGTTGATGTATATGTATAATTGCTTATGGATTTTACCCGGTGAGCACTTCGGACTCACCCCTCGCCTGCACGACCTGGTCGCGTAGTTTGATTGTGCATAGTTCAGGTACGTTTGAGGCAAGCTGTGGCGCACCCTCTGCCAGACCCGGATCCATCCTGCGTTGCATCATGTTTATATCTTTGTCTATTGTTGTGTTGTATTAAGACTTTCGCTGCGTGCATTTAATAACTCTGTGGGATAATGTTTGTTGTAATAATGTTCCCGTGCCGGGACAAGTATTGTGATGTATTATGTACTTTTAATGTATGAATATTGTCGGTTGTGTTATTGCTATTGTGTTTACTGTAATAATACGTGGTCCCACGTGTTTACTGCGTATAACGGTAAATACGGATCGGGGCGTTTCAACACGTGCCGGAACTGTAACAACCCAACCCAACAAAACCCAGCATACAGTGTATACAACAATAACTCGGGCCCAACGGCCCAAAATAATAAACATCATAAATAACAAAACCGGCCCAATGGCCCAACAATAGTAAAAACAATGCACAGCGGAAGACTTTAGTAACTCACAAACACTGTATGCGACACTGATGCAAACTATGGATTGCAGCAACCCTGTACCAAAAATAACTCATCATACGGGATGAAAGCCCGCAGGTGAGGGGTGAGTCCGAAGTGCTCACCGACGAAGGAAAGGCCATCAATATGAACACTAAAATTACTCAAGGTCAAACATAACAGTCAGACCAAAAGACAAGACCCAAAATCCGGTCCAAGACCAAAAAAGACTCAAATAAAATCCAATTATCCAATTTTATCTTTCCGGGCCCCGTCACGGATAAGCTAAGGTCGTACCAGGTTATCAACCTGTTTATGGTGCCAGATCAAAAGAACCCGGGATCAACATCCCAATACCAAATCTCAGGGATCAACATCCCAATCAAACCGGCATCAACATGCCCATCACAAGTAACCCAGATCATGGCACCACAAAACAGTCTCAAACCATCCGGTCGTACCTCTACTTACCACGTGACAATTATATTACCGTCACTAAAATCAAATCACAGGGATCGACATCCCTAACCAAAAATACCAAGGATCGACATCCTTATCTCAAATTATTAATTAGTCCATTATACCTTATACCAAAAAGACGCAAGGATCAACATCCAAAAACCAACATGGGATAAACATCCCGACAACAATCAAGACCATGGGATTAACATCCCGAGACAAACCACAATGAACACAATACTCAACGATGCAATAATCCACAAAATACAATACCGAGTAATACAGGCACATATTGAAGGAAATCCATCCTCACCTTGGCCGATTACTCAACTCTGGAAATGATGACCGGTCCGACGTCGACTCCTCAGAAAACTGCCCGATATCCAACCTGTACCACAAATCAATATACACTCACATAAATGCACATAATCGGTATGCTATGATGCCAATACTGCGAAATAAACCCATCTCGGTTCATATTCTTTATTTTCATCCTTTACCGAAAATATTTACCGTACGTATATCCGAATATAATTTCGGTACCATACTTTAATTAAACTCTTTAAAAATATTTTCATAAAATAATATACTTTCCAAAATAATAATCATCATAATTTTCCAGAAAAATAATTGTAACAGCCCGGGTAAAATTTGGATTTTTACCGGGACTGTAGAAATTGTTTTACCGTGATTTACTGTTGAATTAATCTCGGGTAATTAATTCGAAGTAAATCGATAGTCGTTTTTCGAAACCGAGAATTTTCCCGCGCTCGGGAGTTTTTTCCTAACTAACCGAGCCTCGGTTTTCAGTTCCGAGACTTGGACGACGTTCAGGAGGATTAATCGGATTTTTCGAGCCCAAGTCATATTTTTGGACTCGGGACGGGATTTGTCGGAAAGACGGGATTCCGACGCGAGAATCCGGACCGGACGAATGTGGTTGCCCCGAGCCACTCTTTTTCCTCCTCTCTCCTTTCTCTTCCTCTTTCCCGGCAACGTTTCTTTTCCCTCTCTCGGTTTTTCCCGGCCACGTGGGCCCCACTTCTCTTCCCTCTTCTCTTTCTTCTTTCCCTTCTTTCTTTTCTTTCTCCTTTCTCTTTTCTTTTTTTCTTTCTTTTCTTCTCCATTTTACTTTTCCCAGCCGCCGGCCACCCCCTTTGTTTTTTTCTTTTTCTTTCTCGTGATGCACCGTCCCTACCCCCCCACTACCTTCTTCTCTACTATTTTTCTGTCCTCTTCCCCCTCCTCTCAATTATTCCCCTGCCTTCCATCTTCTCCTCCTCCTCCTCCTTGCCCAGCCACTCCTTCTCTGCACCCCTCCCTCTCGCCATACTTTTCTTTTTTTCTCTTCCTCACATCCTCCCCTCTGCCGCCTTAAGAAACCGCCACCGTGAACCCCTCTCGCCTCTGCAAGCGCGGCCGCCGCCGCCAGCCCTCCTCACTTCTTCCTTCCTCGACCTGTTACCAATCGCCGTCGTCACCCAACGCTACAACCGCCACCACCGTGACCACCACACCACTATCACACCATCTCCCCTTCTCCTACCTTCATCCTCTTCCGCCGCACGCAGAGCTGCAGATCGCCGCCGTGAGGAGACCCACAGCGCCGTTCTCCTCTCCCTCCGCCCCTGCTCGCAGCCGAGCCACCATCACAGGGGAACGTCCCTCCTCGTTGCAGCTCCTCACGATCTGCCGCCGCCCCGCTCCCTGTCGCTGCAGGCCAGCAAGCCTAGCCGCTCGTTGCCGCCGCCGTGGGTGCGCCGACGCGCCACCATCCTTCTCCCCTCCTCCACCAAGACGATCCAAGGCCGGGTGAGTCCTTGGCTGCGTTTTCCCGTCTTCCTCTTAAGTGATAATTATTTGTTGGTTTTACTTAATTTGAGTTTATGGTTGGATAATTGATTTGAAGTTGGGATTAATGGGTTTCAATTGATTGTTGTTGGGGGATTCTGCTTGTTGTGGTATGGCGTTGATGGCGTGTTGTTGGTGTCTTCACGGGCAATGAACAGTAACAGTGAGCAAGAGTCGCGAACAGTGGCTGAGGGCTGATTGGGCTTCTGTGAACAGTAAACAGTGTGCTTAGGAAGTGTTGGGGTTTCGGTGTACAGTACCCCTGTCCGGAATCCGGCGAGTTTCCGGCGAGCCCCGGGAATTTTCCGGCGAGCCCCGGGCAACTCCGGTGTGAACAGTACGTCTTCAGCAAATGGAACTCAAAGGACGGATTCCTTCGGTAATTCCTTGGACTTGTTAATACCATGAGCTCGGGTTTGGGCTCGGTTGCACACGGACTCAGAAACGGGCCGAACGTGCGGAGGCCCATCATACCGTGACATACACGCATTTAACGAACCCAATAACGAAACCGTGGGATAAGTTTAAATGAGATGTAATATATAATTAAGCGGATAACGATTTAAATTATGGATCAAGAACGATAATTATTTTCGAATTTACCTAAGTACACTAAAATCCAATGTATATAACCCGCATAAATTAGTAATAAACGTATTGCTGTGATGATAGATATTAAACATTCGTTACATAATGCCGAATATATATTTATCTATTAAATCATTATAAGCTATACTTATTATGATACGTATGAGTTTTACCCTATTAAATTAATAAATGAGTTATTGTATTAATAATACACTTGCCGAGCATATGGTTATCGATTATAATAGTTTTTACGTAACTATAAATATAAGTTTCTACAACGTATGCTAAAATTATATTTATACCATGTACCAGCTACGTTAACTTAATACTGATGGTATTTTCTATTTAACGGTCTTACCGTCGGGTGTGTTATTTATAAGTATTATTTATTTCATATTGTTAAATAAAGTACGAAGTATTATACGGGCCGTAAATTGATCTATTTACAAATATAATTTCTGCCAGATAATTTGTACAACGTATCTATATATTTTCTTATCTTAAGTGACTAATGGGCCGGGATATCGGCTTGAACGTTTGGATTTAGTTTTAATTTAAAATTAAGTATAATTAGAATATCAATAAGAAACTCGGTTTCGGTTTTAAATTGAAATTTAGTATAAATGGTATAATGAATAAAGAGGTTAATTTCATAATAAAGAAATTGGATAAGGCAAGCCGTATAACGATTTCTAAACCGGTATCATGCATGATCATTTTGTGGTGCATTATAAGTGATTATTGTGTTCCTATATGTACGTATAGGGTATCGGGATTTGACTGGATAGCAGTTTCAGAGACATACCAGGTGAGGATAGATAAACCTTGATATGTGCCCGTAATGCTGTGTGTGCATTTTGTTGTTGTTTGATTTGCTGGAATGACTGTTGACTGTTATTGGATTGCTGTGGAATTGTTGATGTTGTTGTTGTTGTTGAATCGTGTTAGACCTGTGTATGTTGTATTGGAAATATTGTTGAACTGCTGTTTGTGAATAATTGATGACATGAGGTTGTTGATTGAATGTGAATGTGGATTAACCTGAGGAATATTGATGATGATGTTGGACTGTGATATTGGATTTGTGATACTGTGTTGAGAATAATGATGAATTGATCAATGTGGATAATTGAGAAAGGAATAATGAGTAATGGAAATGGAATTGGTTTTGATATTGAGTTGATGATATATTTGTCACTTGGAAAGTAGTGGTACGACTAGATGGTTAGAGACTAGTTCTGTGGTGCCTTGCCAGAGGGTTTGTTGGTTGGGGTGTTGACCCCGGATTTGTGATATTGGGATGTTGATCCCGGATTTGTGATATTGGGGTGTTGACCCCGGATTTGAGATATTGGGATGTTGATCCCGGATTGTGGTGGGGCCTGGCATCCAGA
>JAKUCV010003124.1:0-213409 GCA_028386065.3 Turnera subulata | reverse complement strand
TCCTAACTTATCTTTTTCTTCTTGCTTGATCTTGTCACATCCATTCTCATCCATTCTTGAACTCTTTAATGTCATAAGGCTTGGTCTTGATTATTTCTTTTTGGTCCATAATAATGATCATCTTAATACAAGGTTGATTTGTCATTATCAAAACCTGAATGAGATAAAGAGATGTTAGCAAAACATTATTTTCAACAAATCTGACTACTATACCCGCAGGTAACCTAACCCTCATCGGACAAACTAAACTCTCTCCCATACAGTTATGTAGTATTGCAAAGCTCCGAGCAATAAATGAATGTGTGGCACCAGGGTCTATCAATGTATAAGCAGTACTACCAAAAATTGTAAAGGTACCTGCTATAACATCAGCATTCTCTGGATCCTCCTCAGCGGTGATAACAAATGCTCTCGGCACTGCTGTACTCTGGTTCATGGCTGACTGGGTCCTAGCAGGTGTGGGTAGGAAAATTGGCAGAGGATGGGTTTTAACGTGGTGCACAGACAATTTTTCACATGCCCACAGGAACATTCACGGACTGCACAGTAAGGGCATCTTCACTATGCTAAAATACTGTGCACCGTCTGGACCAGAAAATATCCGATATACCCACTTATTACTTTTCTGGTCCGTTGACTCGAGGATGAACCCGGCTTTCCTGAAGATTCCTGGACCCGAAAAATTCCAACTTTGGTCCGGAAATTCCGCAGAAAAATCCCGAGCGTGGGACGGTGCTCGGTTTCGGAATTCGAAGCGTAAATTACCGTTAATTAATTATTCAAGATTAATCTTAATGGTAAATAACTTGAAAAGTAAATTTTACGGTACGGTAAAAACGAAAAAATTACCCGGGCTGTTACAGCTCATCCCTGAAAGTTTTCTTTTCTCAACTAGTTTCTACACTTGGCTAAAATAATCTATATTATTCAATAAAAATTGATTTGTCATTTGATACGATTAATTTATTGTCTTTTCATAATACAAGACTCTATCACCACCAAAATCTACAAAGTGGAGGTTTCTAATTTAATATATATATATATATATATATATATGTATATATATATTTCTCGCTTTCCCCAATCAGTTTAAGAAACCTCGCTTAATGGAATAACAAGCAAACATTAATGAATCTCATCAATAAGTAGATAGTAAAGAAAGAGGGATTCACAATCAAAGCTAAGTGCCAAGGGATTCATAAGGACTCACCGTGGCCTTGCAAAGTGAAATGCCATTGAGTTGAGTTTGCTCGTCCTAATTATATCTCACCGTAGCCTTGCAAAGCTAAGTGCATTTGAGTTGAGTGTGCTGCTCCTAATTATTTTTTATCGTGAACTTTTTATGTTAGCTAGCCCAAAGCCCTCCCTTGCTTGGGGGAGGCCATGATTTTTTTTGGTGGATAGGGAATAGATTAAGAATAAGTCAGGTAGCAGTGCACGAAATACTCCCATATATTTTATATTAATTTTTTTTATTGTGTAACAAAATTTTTTAACAAAAATATAATTTAAAGAACAATTGAAATTTTCAAGCCACTTCAATTATTGAAATAACAATTTCATATAATTTTATATATTTTAATAAAATATATAATTTTTAGAAGTGGAATACATCTTGTATATAATATTAAAAAAAGTTAATTTGACTTTATCTATAATAACACGACTCCATACTAAATATCATAACAAATTATATAATAATTAAAGTTAATATTAAATTACGACATGGAGATCAATAGTTATAGGTATAACATTTTATTTTTGAATAAAAAAGATAAAATACCATTTGATTCTCTAAATTTAATATTAAATTTGGCCTCCAAATCTTAAAATAAAATTATCAATTAACTTCATACAGTAAAATGAAATAAGAAAAATTTTAAAAAAAATTTTAACATTTTTTAGTAATAAATGTATTTCTCATTGGTTTCATCTTTTTGGAAAAAAATTCGAAACCATGAAAACCCCTTTTTTATGCTTTGACACGTCAAGACTCATTCAGAAAAATTTCATTCGTGGAGAAAAAAAAAAGTGAAAGCTTCAAGTTGGTATATGAGAGTATGTGGGTGGATACGTGGCACAATCCAAAAGTTTCTTGCACCAACTTTAATGTATAGAGATACTAAGAAAAAAGACCTCGTCCGATGGAACTCGGGAATTATTTATCATTCTATGACGACTTTAGAGTGCATTATGCAAAGTAGACTCATAGGCTAATTCGTACGGGCTAGAAACTTTTTTTACTATGTCCCATCCGGTATTGTAACAGCCCGGGTAAAAATTTGATATTTTTACCGGGACTGTAAAAGTCTTTTTACAGCGATTTACCGAAAGAATTAGTCTTGGGTAATTAATTCAAGGTAAATCGAGCGTCGTTTTTCGTAACCGAGTCTTTTTCCGCGCTCGAGATTTTTCCGTCGATTTTTCGGACCTAAGTTGGTATTTTTCGGGTCCCGGAATCTTCGGAAAATCACACCGGAAAATAACTAAGTGGGTGTATCAGTTATTTTCTGGTCCGGACCGGACTCGCTCTATAATGCAGACAAGTTGCAATATTGATCGTCACAGGTTGTACTGTTTTGTTTTCACCTTTATAAATCGGAAGCAGAGGAAGAAAGGAAGAGGAGAGGAAGAGAGGGAAAAAAAAGAGAGAAAAGGAGAGAGAAAAAAAAAGAAATAGAAATCCGAAAAAAGAGAAGAGGAAAAAGAAACAAAAGAAAAGAGAAAAAAAAAGAAATTGAAATCGGAAAAAGAAAAGAAAAATAGAAAGAAAAAAAAAAGAAAATAGAAGAAATAAAAAGAAAACAAGAGTGAACAGTTCGTCAACCCGAGCTCCTCCCTGCCACTGTTCACCAGGAAGGGTTCCACGCCGCCGTTCGTCGCACCTCGCCATCGCCTTCTCAACGCAGCTGACCCCGTGCATTTCCGTCCACCGAAACGCCGCGACGCGCCGTTGACCCGTCGTGCAACCCGCGGGTCTTCTTCCCCGTGCTCCTGCTTAGCCGCCGCGACGCCTCGCGCCGCCTTTCCACCGCCCTTGGAGTCGCCTCGAGCTCGCCTTCCTCGCGGCTTCCTTCTCTTCGCGTCAGTCGCGCCGCCGCCGTCGTCAAGGTGAGAACCCGATTTATCTGGGCGGGTCGCGGCCGGGTCGCACCTTCCCTAGGTCTGGGTTTTCGGGTTGGAGGTTGGGCTGGCTGGGCTTGGGACAGTCCAAGCCTGGGCTTGGTCCTGTTCAGCCCAGTCCGGTTTATTTTCTAAAAAAAAACATATATATATATATATTCACCTATTTTGCTGGTATTTAATTCTGAAAAAAAATATATATATTTACTTTGAGAAAATTATGGTTAGTTTAATTCTAGTACTTTGATAAAAATATAAATATATATACTTTAATAAATAATTAAGTTATGTTTTGGAAAAACTATTATTAGTTGGAAAAATATATATGTACCATGAAATAATTTCTGGAAATTTTAAATATATATTATTTTGGTGGAAAATTATGATAACTACCTTTGTAAAAAAATATATATAATACATAATTTATATTTCAGAAAATTTATAATTATGTGGAAATTATTATTGTTTTGGAAATGTGTTTTGTCTTTAGAAAATAAAAGTACCTATTTAATAATTCGTATTTATTTTCAGAATAAGCTTTTATGAATATATATTTTCTGGAAAATAACATATATAGCATATGGTTAATATATATATTTTTTGATGAATAATAATATTTGGTAATTACACTATGGTAAATAGTTTTATAAAAAAATATTTTGGAAAATATATATATACACATATGTTATCATTTCCAGAAAATTATGGTGATTATATTTTGGGAAAAGTATAATTAATTTATGAAAATATTTTGAAAAGAGTTTTAATTAAAGTATGGTACCGAAATTATATTCGGATATACGTACGGTATAATATTTTCGGTAAAAGATGATAATAAAGGTTATGAACCGGGATGGATTTATTTCGCAGTATTGGCATCATGGCATACTCTTATGTGCATCTTATGTGAGTATATATTGTTTTGTTGTATAGGTTTTGATATCGGGCAGTTTTCCGAGGAGCCGGCTTTGGACCAGTGATTGTCTCCGGAGTTGAGTAATCGGCTAAGGTGAGGATGGATTTCCTTCAATATGTGCCTGTATTACTCGGTTGTTGTGTTTGTTGATTGTTGCACTGTTGAGTGTTGCATTTGCTGTGGTATGATTCGGGATGTTTATCCCAGTGTCTTGATTGTTTTTGGGATGTTTATCCCCGTGTTGAGTTTCGGATGTTTATCTCGGTGTCATTGGTTCAAAGAATAATGGATTAAAAAATAATTTGTGATAAGGATGTCGATCCTCGGTTTTAGATTGGGATGTCTATCCCGGTATTTTGGTTAGGGATGTTGATCCCTGTGATTTGGTTTTGAATGATGATAATATAATTGTCACCTGATAAGTAGTGGTACGACTCGATGGTTTAAGACTGTTTTGTGGTGGCCATGACCTGGGTTACTTGTGATAAGCATGTCTATGCTTGGGATGTCAATCCCGTGATTATATTTGGGATGTCTATCCCTGGGTTCTTATTTTTGGGATGTCGATCCCTGGGCTCTCTTGGATTTGGTCTGGCACCCGAGATATGTGGACTAAAGCATTTTTTCGTGCCTGCGTAAGGCCTCAAAGTTGGATTTCATCCTCGTGTAGGTTTTTGGTCTCTTTTCATCCCTCCGTTCGACCCGTTTGGTTAGTCCGGCCAGAATCCGGCGAAAATCGCTGACGTGGCACATTTTTTTGGTGCCACATCAGATTTTTGGGTCCCACTTGTCAAGAAAAATCCAAAACCAAACCAGGATCCACCCGACCCGTTCCGCCCACCTAAATAACCCGGAACCCAAAATATAATTTTATTATTTTTAATTATACAAATAATTTGAATCATAAAATTAGCCTATTTCTAAAATAATAAAACATAATATATATTTTATATTTTATATTTAATAAAAAAATTTCACAAAATAAAAATCATAAAAAATAAAATTTTAATGGTTTGATGCATATTATGTTTTATTATTTTAAAATAAATTTTTTTTATTTTGTGAAATTTTTTATTAAATATAAAATATAAAATATAAAATTTGAATGCTTTGATGTATATTATGTTTTATTATGTTAAAATAAGATTTTTTTATTTTGTGAATTTTTTTGTAAAATATAAAATATAAAATATAAAATTTAAATAGTTTGATGTCTATTATGTTTTATTATTTTAATAAAAATTTTTTATTTTTTGAATTTTTTTATAAAATATAAAATATATAAAAAAATTGAATGGTTTGATGTATTTTATGTTTTATTATTTTAAAATAAAAATTTTTTATTTTGTAAAATTTTTTGATTAAATATAAAATATAAAATTTGAAAGGTTTGATGTATATTATGTTTTTATTTTAAATTTTTTTCATTTTATGAATTTTTTATTAGTAAATATAAAATATAAAATATAAAATTTGAATGGTTTGATGTATGTCATGCTTTATTATTTTAAAATAAAAATTTTATATTTTGTGAATTTTTTATTAAATATATAATAAAAAATATATATTATGTTTTATTATTTTAGAAATAAGCTAATTTTATTATTCAAATTATTTGTATAATTAAAAATAATTAAATTATATGTTGGGTTCCGGGTTATTTAGGTGGGGGTAACCGGTCGGGTGGATCCTAGTTTGGTTTTGTGTTTTTCCTGACATGTGGGACCCAAAAATCTGATGTGGCACCGAAAAATGTTCCACGTCAGCGATTTTCGCCGGATTCTGGCCGGACGAACCAAACGGGTCAAACGGAGGGATGAAAAGAGCCCAAAAACCTACACGAGGATGAAATCCAACTTTGAGGCCTTATATATGGACGAAAAAACGCTTTAATCCGAAATATGTTGAGAACCAGGTCTGACCTCTAGCTTATCCGTAACGGGGCCCGGAAAGAAAAAATTGGAAATTGGATTTTTGTTTTAAGTCTTTTTGGTCTTGGACCAGTTTTGGGTCGAGTCTTTTGGATTGGTTTATTTTGGCTGTTATGCCTGTGTTTTTGACCTTGAGTAATTTATAGTGTTGCATATTGATCGTCTATCCTTCGTTGGTGAGCACGTCGGACTCACCCCTCACCTGCGGGCTTTCATCCCGTAGGATGAGTTATTCGTGGTACAGGTTTGATGCATTCCAGACAGGCTGCGGCGTTATCCCTGGACAGGACTCGGATCCATAATTGCATCATGTGTCGTATACAGTGTCTTTGTGAGTTATTAAGTCTTCCGTTGTGCTATTTATTGTTATTGTTGGGCCTTGGGCCGGTTATGATGTCATTGATGATCCCGGGTTCGGGTGATATGTTTTGATGTTGGGCCGAAGGGCCAGATTTCTGATGTTTACATTTTGGGCTGTAGAGCCAGTTTTCTGTTGTTTACACTGTATGCTGGACTTTTTTTGGTTGGGTCATTACAGTTCTGGCACGTGTTTACTGTGTATGGTAAATACGGGTCGGGGCGTTTCATTTTTGGTAGCGAAGCGGGCGTTAGGTCTTGTTGGGTAGTCCTTGTGTGTTTGTTGTTCCTGTTTGCATAGTTCGCTCCATTTGTTTATTATTTTATATCATTTAGTTAGTGTATTATGGATCCAGTCGAGGGACGCCAGCTTGCCACAGAACATACACATAAGAGGTAATTGATGCCATAAAAATGCAGAAACATAAATATTATTAATATTGCTAATATTATTATTACATTGATATTAATATAAAAAAAACAACAGCAACATTCATCTTCTCGGAACAACGTTGACTCTGAAGCTATTGGGGTCATTGTTAATGTTGACCCTGATGTTGTCGTTCCACGAGAACCACATGCCGCCCGCGTTGTTCTGGCCAGGAAGCTTGCAGGGAACCGAAGCGGGATGACACCGTGATCGTCTTCGGGCTGCCACTGGGTCTCCGTGAGAAGAACCATGTTTGGCTTGTACTGGTTCTTCAGATCCCTCAGGGTACGCGAGAACTCCTGGGAATGCCTAGCAACTCCTCTGCAGTTCCACACCAGTAGTCGGGTCTTTGGCCAAGTTGGGGGTAGCCGAGTGACTCTGGGCATGCTCTAGGCAGTCATCGAGAGCTGGTAGTAGGTACCTTGGTCCAGGAAATGGCAAGTGGGCTCTAGGTTGAATTCCTGAAGTCTTTCAGAGATGAAAAACATGACGGAATTGGCGGAGCCATAGAAGGAAGTCCTCAGGGTACCTTGGTCCTCTAGGAAGAACGTCTCTTCCATGGGAGTGACGAAGAACCTCGACGAGTAGAGTTCGTCAACGAAGACCAGCTGAGGCATCCTGCCGAGCTCGTTCGGTAGTTCCTCTGGACGCTCGTTGATCATGCTGTAGGCCAGCCGGTTTCTTCTGCCTAGGTTGGCACCTTCGACGAAGAAGACGGATGATGGAGCAGGCATCGTGTTTTGGACGCGTTGGTATTTTGTTTTTCTGAGCGTTGTGTTTTCTTTGCTTGAGCGTTTTGTTGTCTTTTGGATGCTTTGTGGTTTTTTTTGCTTTCCGTTGTTTTGCCTTTTATAGAAAAATGTTTACCAGTTTTTCAAAGTATAGACCCCACCTGTTCCCGAAAAAAAAAGAGAGAAGAAAAAAAAGGAAAAGAAGAAAAAGGAAATAGAAAAGAAGAAAAAAAAGGTAAAAGAAAAAAAAGGAAAGAAACAAAAAACAAAATCAGTAAAAAAAGAGATGGAAATGGAAAAAAAAAAAGAAAGAAAGAGAAGGAGGCAAAAAAAAAAAAGAAAAGAAGGTAAAGAAAAAGAAAATACAAAAAAATATATTTTTCGGGGATAGGAAAAGTAGATTCTTTTCAAAAAACTCCAAACCGTTTTCGATCTTCAAGATTTTGCTTTTTGAAAATTTTGTCGTTGCCCCATTTATTACTACATCACTTTATATGTTTTTCGGGCTACAAACGCAAGTGTTCTTCAGCCCCTTTCCATCTTACAATTTTCTATCGCCCTGGCTACCTTGGCATTTCTTTTTATGGTTTTCTCTATATTTTCCTGCATCTTTTATCACAAGCATCCGTGACCGTTGTGGCTAGACTGATGGGACCATACCTCGAGTAGAGTGCATGTGCGACAAGCTTACACCTGTTCGGACATCGTGGGGGGATACGAGACTTGACAGACGTTTTTTGCTCATGCGGAATTTGTGAACAAGTGGATAACGATTCTTTCGAGGGACACAGGACGTAGGGGTGAGCAAAACGTCGGTTCGGCATATGCCGTGCCGAAATAGTGATCGGTATGACTTTTCTGAACGACCATTTTTCCGACCGATGCCGTGCCGAAATGCCTCTCATGCCGATCGGCATGGTGCCGATCAATACCGACGTCGGTTCGGTCGGTATTGACTGCAACCGATAATACCCACTCTCCTTTCTTCTTCACCCAGAAATACAAAAATAAGAAATCTACAAACAAAGAACAAAAGGGAAGAAATTGGTTTACAATTGGACACACAGATTCAATAACCCAAAATCATTATCACTATATCCAAAAGAAACACAAAAAACAAATATTTTGGCATACCAAAAAAACCCAAAACATGATGACCAAGGGAAAGTAGCGTTGGAGCAGCGACAAAGAAAGAGAAGAGCAAAGAGAGAGGGGTTGGGCTTGGCTTGGCACCGATGTAGTGAGCTTTGGCATGCGCGTAAGGCTGCCTTTGACAAGGCGGCATGCGTGGGTGGGGGCGGCTGCTTCGAGCTCAAGGAGGGATGACGTCCATGACGGAAGAAAGAAGAAAGAAAGGTTGGAGAAATGGCAAATAATTGCAGCGGCGGCTGCTGTAGAGGAAGAAAGAAAGAGTAAGTGAAAGTAATTTAAATTTTAGGGTAAGTAAATAATGGCTTATACATAAGTGGGCTTGGGTTTAGGAGCAATTTGGGCTTGTTGGGATTTGGGTTGGGAAACTTGGCTTGGGCTAAGTTGGTACGGCCTGTGCCGATAACCGACGGTATAACCTAGGTCCAACCGAGATGAGCCAACGGTGTTATCGGCACGGTATAGTCGAATGTGGTGGCACTGAAATCCCACAAATTTCGAGCCGATACCGTCGGTATTCGGTCAGTATCGGCTCAGTTGATTCGGCTCGGGAAATTTGCTCTCCCCTAACAGGACGTGCTCGTGACGTCATCGTCACCTTGCGAGTTAACGGATGTCTTTTTCACGAGGGAAACCGACGTCACCATTAGTTGTGCATGTCACGTTTCTCGGGATCGAGGATGTTTACGACCAATATGAGCGCTGATCATGAAAATATGTTTCTGTTTTAACTTCTTTATGATTTGGTTTTCTTAAATGAGTTTTGTTTTGTTTTTAATTTCTTTATGTTGGTTTTACTTCCTTTTATCGATTCTGTTTTTAACATCTTTATGTTTGATTTTATTTTCCTTCTTTATGTTTAATTTTATATCCATATTGTTGATTTTTATTCTGCTTTGAGATGTTTTATTTTTCTGTTTAACATAAGACTTCGAAACATAAGAGTTTTGTTTTAAAAAGAAAGCTTATTTTATTTATTTCATAACGGTTTTACAATAGAGAAGAAGTACTCCAAGGAGTTACTTGCTTCTCAAGGTCTTTTACAAGTTTTTGGATGTTTTTGACGTGGGGAAAGAGTTCCGCGCACGCCAGTACTATCTGCATCACTGCCGAGCTGACCTTCCTCAGTGAAACGTTCAGCTGCAATAGCGTCTGCAGTGGAGTGCTGCTTTCAGCCGTTGCTTTGCCCTTCCGATCCTCAGCTTTCTTGTTGGCACGCTTTTTTCGCTGTCTTGGGGAGACCACCACATCTTCCTTCAGACTGATGGTGTTTGCCTTGAATCGCTTCTTGGGAGGTTCTTCATCGGAACTTGTCGGGAAAGCAGTACCACCAATGTAGCTGTTATCCTCGGAGTCTGAGGTGGTTCTTGATCTTAGTGGAGAGTCCATGGCTGAGAGTGAGTGTCTCAGTTGTGAGCTTTGGTATTTATAAGCGGAGGAGATATAGCTTAAGGGTATAAGCGGAATCTCGCGTTGAGTTTGGACACGTGGTAGAGTATACCAGAAGCTTATCGTGGTAGGACCCACGGATAAGACAAGGAATTTCGGGGACGAAATTCTTTTTAAGGTGGGTAGACTGTAACAGCCCGGGTAAAAATTTGGTATTTTTACCGGGACTGTAAAAGTCTTTTTACAATGATTTACCGAAAGAATTAGTCTTGGGTAATTAATTCAAGGTAAATCGAGCGTCGTTTTTCGTAACCGAGTCTTTTCCCGCGCTCGAGATTTTTCTGTGGATTTTTCGGACCTAAGTTGGTATTTTTCGGGTCCCGGAATCTTCGAAAAATCACACCGGAAAATAACTAAGTGGGTGTATCAGCTATTTTCTGGTTCGGACCGGACTCGCTCCATAATGCAGACAAGCTGCATTATTGATCATCACAGGTTGTATAGTTTTGTTTTCACCTTTATAAATCGGAAGCAGAGGAAGAAAGGAAGAGGAGAGGAAGAGAGGAAAAAAAAAGAGAGAAAAGGAGAGAAAAAAAAGAGAGAGAAAAAAAGAAATAAAAAAAGAAGAAAAAAAAGAAGAAATAGAAATCCGAAAAAAGAGAAGAGGAAAAAGAAAAAAAAGAGAAAAGAGAAAAAAAAAGAAATTGAAATCGGAAAAAGAAAAGAAAAATAGAAAGAAAAAAAGAAAAAAGAAGAAATAAAAAGAAAACAAGAGTGAACAGTTCGTCAACCCGAGCTCCTCCCTGCCACTGTTCACCAGGAAGGGTTCCACGCCGCCGTTCGTCGCACCGCCGCCACCAGCCTCTTCTCCTCGCCGTCGCCTTCTCAACGCCGCTGATCCCGTGCTTTTCCGTCCACCGAAACGCCGCGACGCGCCGTTGACCCGTCGTGTCTTCTTCCCCGTGCTCCTGCTTAGCCGCCGCGACGCCTCGCGCTGCCTTTCCACCGCCCTTGGAGTCGCCTCGAGCTCGCCTTCCTCGCGGCTTCCTTCTCTTCGCGTCAGTCGCGCTGCCGCCGTCGTCAAGGTGAGAACCCGATTTATCTGGGCGGGTCGCGGCCGGGTCGCACCTTCCCTGGGTCTGGGTTTTCGGGTTGGACGTTGGGCTGGCTGGGCTTGGCACAGTGCAAGCCTGGGCTTGGTCCTGTTCAGCCCAGTCCAGTTTATTTTCTAAAAAAAAAACATATATATATATATATATATATTTACCTATTTTGCTGGTATTTAATTCTGGAAAAAAAATATTTACTTTGAGAAAATTATGGTTAGTTTAATTCTGGTATTTTGAGAAAAATATAAATGTATATACTTTAATAAATAATTAAGTTATGTTTTGGAAAAACTATTATTAGTTGGAAAAATATATATGTACCATGAAATAATTTTTGGAAATTTTAAATATATGTTATTTTCCTGGAAAATTATGATAACTACCTTTGTAAAATATATATAGAATACATAATTTATATTTCAGAAAATTGATAATTATGTGGAAATTATTATTATTTTGGAAATGTATTTTGTCTTTAGAAAATAAAAGTACCTATTTAATAATTCGTATTTATTTTCAGAATAAGCTTTTATGAATATATATTTTCTGGAAAATAACATATATAGCATATGATTAATATATATATATTTGATAAATAATAATATTTGGTAATTATACTATGGTAAATAGTTTTATAAAAAAATATTTTGGAAAATATATATATATACATATGTTATCTTTTCCAAAAAATTATGGTGATTATATTTTGGGAAAAGTATAATTAATTTATGAAAATATTTTGAAAAGAGTTTTAATTAAAGTATGGTACCGAAATTATATTCGGATATACGTACGGTATAATATTTTCGGTAAAAGATGATAATAAAGGATATGATCCGGGATGGGTTTATTTCGCAGTATTGGCATCATGGCATACTCTTATGTGCATCTTATGTGAGTATATATTGTTTTGTTGTATAGGTTTTGATATCGGGCAGTTTCCCGAGGAGCCGGCTTTGGACTGGTCATTGTCTCCGGAGTTGAGTAATCGGCTAAGGTGAGGATGGATTTCCTTCAATATGTGCCTGTATTACTCGGTTGTTGTGTTTGTTGATTGTTGCACTGTTGAGTGTTGCATTTGTTGTGGTATGATTCGGGATGTTTATCCCAGTGTCTTGATTGTTTTTGGGATGTTTATCCCAGTGTTGAGTTTCGGATGTTTATCTCGGTGTCATTGGTTTAAAGAATAATGGATTAAATAATAATTTGTGATAAGGATGTTGATCCTAGGTTTTGGATTGGGATGTCTATCCCGGTATTTTGGTTAGGGATGTTGATCCCTGTGATTTGGTTTTGAATGATGATAATATAATTGTCACGTGATAAGTAGTGGTACGACTCGATGGTTTAAGACTGTTTTGTGGTGGCCATGACCTGGGTTACTTGTGATAAGCATGTCTATGCTTGGGATGTCTATCCCGTGATTATATTTGGGATGTCTTGAGAACCAGGTCTGACCCCTAGCTTATCCGTGACGGGCCTGGAAAGATAAAATTGGAAATTGGATTTGTCTTAGACCAATTTTGGGTCGAGTCTTTTGGATTGGTTTATTTTGGCTGTTATGCCTGTGTTTTTTACCTTGAGTAATTTATAGTGTTGCATATTGATCGTCTATCCTTCGTCGGTGAGCACTTCGGACTCACCCCTCACCTGCGGGCTTTCATCCCGTAGGATGAGTTATTCGTGGTACAGGTTTGATGCATTCCAAACAGGCTGCGGCGTTATCCCTTGGACAGGACTCGGATCCATAGTTGCATCATGTGTCGCATACAGTGTCTTTGTGAGTTATTAAGTCTTCCGCTGTGCTATTTATTGCTATTGTTGGGCCTTGGGCCGGTTATGATGTCATTGATGTTCCCGGGTTCGGGTGACATGTTTTGATGTTGGGCCGAAGGGCCAGATTTCTAATGTTTACATTTTGGGCTGTAGAGCCAGTTTTCTGTTGTTTACACTGTATGCTGGGCTTTGTTTGGTTGGGTCGTTACAGTTCTGGCACGTGTTTACTGTGTATGGTAAATACGGGTCGGGGCGTTTCAGGTATCCAAATATTTGGCTAGACTAATCCGGATTCGACCCACTCCCTCTGTCGAAGAGGTAAAAAAAAAAAGAACAAAGAAAAAAAAACAGAACAAAGAAAAAAGAAAAAATAACATAACAAAGAAAAAATAAAGAAAAATGGAGGGTTTAGGGCTCTTAGCAGAAAAAAACGAAACGACGTAGTTCTTAAGTTGCACCAACACCGATCTTTCCAGCAACAACATATCTAAGCCAACGGCTCTGGCAAAACCTGCATTAGCGCATTTCAACACATAATAATACTAAACCGAGAAACCCTAACCCCTCAAAGACAAACCACCGCCCACTCATTAACGGATCCCCGAGCCGGCGGAGATGTCGTCGACGCTACTGGAGCAGACGCGCGCGGCTCACGAGGAGGTGGAGCGGCTCGAGCGGCTAATAGTGAAGGATCTCCAGAACGAGCCCGCCAGCAACAAGGAGCGCCTCTTCCAGAGCCACCGCGTCCGCGATATGATCGATAACATCATCGATACCACACATAGACTGGTAATTTACTTCTCTTTTCACTGTCTCTCCTGACTAACCGACTTAACTAACCGCCATTGTCTGATTCCGTCGCTTGTTGCTTCCGTTTCTGTGTTTTCATTTTTTAGGTCGAGACTTATGAGGATAAGGATAACGCCAGGAAAGACGAGATTGCTGCTCTTGCAGGCCAGACCGCAACCGGAACGAATGTGTACAGTGCATTTTACGACAGATTGAAGGAGGTAATTGATTTTTCTGTGGTTGTTTCTTCCTATTTGCTAAGAGTGGGATGATTTATAGTTCCTTTGGTTATAATTTTGGTGTCCATAGATTCGCGACTATCATAGAAAGCATCCTGCTGCTCGTGTTGTTGATGCCGAGGAAGAGTATGAGAATCGGCTTAAGGAAGAGCCCGAAATCAGGTTTACTGGAGAGGTAATTCTCTAACCCTGTGGTTTTTCCTTGGTAGTTGCTGCATCTGCTTTGTTAGTATGCTACATGAATGATATTGTAAGCTCATTCGGTTTGTTAGAATTGCGATGTGATACTTATTGCCGGTGCATCATTTAAGGTTGTGAAGATGTGTTTCTGTTTTTGCAGGAAGCATTTGGGAAATACCTGGATTTGCATGAGTTGTATTACGACTATGTTAATTCAAAGTTTGGGGAGCGCATTGAATACTCTGCCTATCTCGATATTTTCTCGCAACCAGAGAAAATCTCTCGTAAACTAAAGTGCTCAAGGTGAAGTGTTTTTATTTTCATGTTCTATTGGTTAGGTACATTGTTCTCCTGTATCCCCATTTCTACACATGGTTTAGGATAGATTTTCTAATGGCTCTTCCCTCTCAATTTCTGCAGGCAGTATACGGAATACATGGAAAAACTCCTTGGCTATTTAACTGATTTTTTCCAGCGGACAGAGCCATTGCAAGATCTTGATAGAATATTTACAAAGGTTTACTTTTCATTTTTTGGTACTTTTGAAATTCATCCCTTAGATTAATTATGTTATTGTTGCGAGTGGCGTAGGTTGCTTCACTTTTGCATACACTAAATTTAGCGGCAGGACGGATTGTTTATACTCATATGCAAGTTATAATGAAAAAAGAGGCATTTGTTCTTAATTCTTTTTGTAAAAACATTTTTTTAAGTTTGTTGTTTTCACTGATTCTGTTAAGATCTGCGAAATGATTCAAGCTAGTAGAAGTCATCTTTTATTAATCAGTTATGCAAAGCTTGAATAACTATTTTAAAATAAACCACAATATGCATATTTCAATAGGAATAGTTAATAATAACATTGAAACACACTTAGCTGGAGATCAAACTCTGGAAACACACGACTGGCTGGTTAACCAGGCTAATTTTTCTTTACGTGTCCCGTGCTTTAGAACAATGGAGATCTAAATGTTCAAATTTTGAAGATTGTGATGCTTGATTCGCTGAGTCAGAATTCTAGTCTTTTGTGATGTTTCTGGAGAAAAAAGAGTTTTCTTAAGGATATGTGTACGGAGATGGATGATTTGTGCCAGCAAAATAAATGTTATGGCATGTTATGGCGGGGTGGTCTTATCTGCTTCTTTAAGTTTCTTTTTTAGACTAATGGATATCATACAAAGCTGACTTGACATACTTTTGTGGTTCAAATTCATGTGCTTTATTTAACATTGGAGTGATGGCAGGTTATTGTTGAATTTGAAGAGCAATGGGAAAACGGGAAGGTAGTAGGATGGGAGAAGGATGGTTTAGAAAATGGAGATGCTCCCTCCGAGCACACTGTAATCGATTTGGATTATTATAGTACTGTTGAAGAGTTGATGGAAGTGGGCCCTGAAAAATTAAAAGAGGTAACATTGACCTCAGCCTGGATGCTCACTTTTTGGGGGTATAAAACTCCAATCATGGGACTCTCTTTTGGTGAATTTCTTGTAATTTCTGCTAATGGTTGAGAATTAGCATGAAAAGTCCATGAAAATGATATTTTCCATGATTCCTCTGTTATTGATGTTTAAGTATCCTTAGCAGTTAATTTAACAAGTAGGTGAAGAAATACAAAATCGTGAGATTAACATGGCAAAGCATTTAATTTAACAAGTAGGAGAAGAAATCCACAATCATAAGATTAATGTGGCGAAATTTTTGTACTGATGGGATAGTGCACCCTGGAATTACAACATGTCAATGCTCTCTAAATACTCTGGAGCTATGCTCATAAACTTGAGTGATTTCTTTTGCTTAAAGAGGAGCTTATTGTAGTCTGTTGTTGAGTGCTTGGAGGTTGACAGGAACCTCTAGATCACACTTTTTCAGGTAGCATAATAGCTATGAATTTCACTGTTTAATTGCTGTTTCCGGATTCACATTTTTTCTTGTAATGCATCCTCAGTTGCAGATTTAGAATGTTGTCATCCTTTCATGTTTCCTTAAGCGAGTTCCATAATAGATCTCTTTTCCTCATATTGGATCTTGCTTTCCCCAATTTTGTGTTTTCTTCTCCCTCCTGTTATTTTTGCTATCTGTTTCCATGGCAGGCATTGGCTGCACTCGGACTCAAGAGTGGTGGTACTGTCAAGGAGCGTGCAGAGAGGCTTTTCCTGACTAAGGTGGAAATCAAACTTCTATGAATATTTTGATTTGGTGGTTCTTTATGATTTAAATGGGTCATAACTCTTCTGATATAGGAGGAACATGGTTTATGTTTCATATTAGTCCAGTTTCATATTGCACATGCTTGTGTACAGAAACTGTAAGTAAAAGGCTTCAGTCTTCTGGTAGAATGCTGCAAGCTCTGGCTCTGAATTTTTGTTAATTCTTCAAGTTGATCAAATAGCTAAAATGTTTGTCTTCTTTTATTTTATTTTTTAAATTTTTTTGGCTGGTGGTGGCGTTACAAATATAGTTCGATCGTTAAGCAAAAAGTTGCACCCTACATGAGCAGTACTTTTATTTATGTGTTGAATTTTTCTTCCCGCAGAGCTGTTCTCTGATTGGAGTGACTCTAATTTCCTGAACTATAGATGAAGTATTGTTCAACTTCACTTTCCTTTCAATTTCTATATTTTTCCTCAGCATGGAGTTAAATGGAAAGTTATGTTGCAACTCATTTTGTGCAGCATACGCCACTTGAGAAATTAGACAAGAAACATTTTGCTAAAGGTGCACGAGGGCCACAACAGCACAGAGATGCTTCTAAAGAAGATGAAAGTTCAAAAGAAATTGCTTTGATGGAGGCCAAAGTGACAAAGCTGTGTGACTTGCTTGATGAGGTTGGTTGATGTTGCCTGGAATAATGTCTCCTTGTCTTACTTCATACTTGGGATTTAGTGTCTTTCCCATGTTTGTGGTCTATATAAAATCATGGTGCTAGTGTGATTGTGTTTGTTCTATAAGGTTTCTTTCACTTGGTGGCTTGAATGATTATTTTCTGTGACTTGTGAAGACTATTGTACGAACAAGAGAAAATATTGTGAAGAA
Source organism: Turnera subulata (assembly GCA_028386065.3). NCBI lineage: Eukaryota > Viridiplantae > Streptophyta > Magnoliopsida > Malpighiales > Passifloraceae > Turnera > Turnera subulata. Next base: position 196,254 of record JAKUCV010003124.1, on the reverse strand, counting down.
GCAGGCATTGACATATGATGAAATGGAAGCAGAACGTGAGGAGGTATGTAGATACAACTTATCTCAAAGTTTGAAAGTATACATGGAAAGGTAGATATGAATTGCCCTCTTGCAATTTCCCTCGAATCATCTCCTTTTTCTTGGAAGGAGATTGGAGCGTGATCATTTGTTCTGAATCTTGTTAACAACAGCTATGGGACACAGTATAATAATTTGATCAGATATTGTCGATTGCATCCCTATGTATACAGTCTCTTGTCCTTAGCTTGCTAAGTTGACTAGCATATGAGTAGTTCATGCATAGAGAATTGCATATCAAACTATTTTTGGAGGAGAAATAAGACTTATTTTAGTTTGAGTTGGAGGCTTGATTGTAAACTCCTAGAGTATATTATATGTCTTTTCTTGCCTGATAAGTGTTTTTTGGATAAAAAAATTGGTGCAGGAAGAGGCAGAAGCAGACACTGAAAGTGATGATGAAGAGCAGCAGATCTACAATCCCCTCAAGTTACCAATGGGTTGGGATGGGAAGCCTATACCTTACTGGCTATATAAACTTCATGGTCTTGGCCAGGTATCTTGTGCTCCTCGGTTATAGAAGCCTGCAAAATCTTATTTTGAATCGTTTTGTTAGGCACTTGCAGATTTCTCATCTATTTCACCCAATTTTTTTAACATATTTGTATTAGTATTTCCAACGCCATACGACATGTGGTGTTTCTTCTTTCCAAATCCTTTCAATTGTTTTGCTCAGTTCTCTTTTCCAGAACTTGGATGATTTTGGCTTTTTGGTTGTCTTTTTTGGTTGTATTAATATTTTTTGGCTAGACAGAATAATACAGCAAGTCAATTTTTGGCATGATCCTGACTTACTTCCCATATCTTTTTTTTTGGTGGCGTAAGTGCTGCAATGATAAAGTTTCAGACTTCCCTCCGCCATTTGTTGTTGGGAGGATAGTAAAGATAGTTAGAAGAAACAAGCTTGTATTCCTTTTCAGTCGAGATATGTATTCTGATCTCTAACAAGGTACAAATTCTTTTCTGCATCTCAGGAGTTTAAGTGTGAGATATGTGGGAATTATAGTTATTGGGGGCGTAGAGCTTTTGAGCGGCATTTTAAGGAATTTCGTCATCAGCATGGGATGCGTTGCCTTGGCATTCCAAACACCAAAAATTTCAATGAGATCACATCAATTGAGGTTTGCTTGCTTAGTCTTTCTCTTTGCAGTCACATTTGTGTGCTGTACTTCTGTTAGTTTTAAGATATTTCGATGCACAAAACACACACCGATACCACCCCGTGCCAGATGTAATACCTACCCCATATTTTCTGTGTTATTGGGGCCGCTCATTATCATTGTTGTTGACTAAACTCAAATTTGCTTTTGCGCAGGAAGCAAAAGAATTGTGGAAGAAGATACAGGAAAAGCAAGGAGTGATAAAGTGGCGCCCAGATCTTGAAGAAGAATACGAGGATAAAGAGGGGAACATCTACAACAAAAAGACATACACGGATCTGCAGCGTCAGGGTTTGATTTAAGCATGCGCATTGGGAACGGTAGTGCTGCATTTCATTTAAGCTGTTGGTGCGAATTTCTATTTGTGAGGTCATAGCAGTGCTCAGGTCCTATCCTCAATTTGTGTTCTTATGGTAGTTTTAGCCGGTAGCTGACTAAGCTTCCCAGTCATGTATAACATTCCGGAATGCAAGGCCAATCAGAGTTTTGAACTGTCTGCCATTTGCATGTACAAAAAGTGTCCTATAGCTGTTTTCTGTGGAGAAAATTGATCTCCAATTGATGGCCGCATTTCTAAGTAACACTCGCATGAAGACATAGAAAGGGGATTTGAGCCGCTATCACTTCTTATCAGATACATTAAGACAAGGGTAGTAGCTTCTTGGTTTTGAAAATTTACATCAAACTGGAAAATGTATTAAAAACACATGAAATAAAATATCGAATAATGCACACGGTATTGTAGGATCCTACGACAAAAAATTTTGACAATAAAATCGGACTGCTACCCTTCTCTCATCTGTCATCTGTGTATCATTTAAATTTTTTATTCTAGATTTATGATGGGAAAAAACAAACTGCACCTTTTTTTTTTTCATAACAAGCTTTTTTTAATTGCACATGTTTTTTTGTTTTTCTATCCCCTTCACCAAAATTGAGATGAGCACCTAAGAATACTTCTCATTTGTTTTACCTACATATAGAAAGTGAGTTTACCTAGTCATGAGTATCAATAATAATTATTTATTTCATGAGTCTGAAGATAGAACATCTACCCGTCAATTTTGATTTATTTCAATTTAAACCTTGGATAAAAATAAAAGCACAAATGAATAATGACTCTGTATTGGTTGCCATCTGCGGTGGTTGAATGAGGTTGAATGCTATTACTCGCTTAAGATTCGGTTGAAACTTGAAAGATATTGTGCAGAGATATTTTTTATTACAAATTTGACTCAATTTGACGGATTTTTCTTTGAGTGGATAGGTTAATATGTTTAATAGGCTATATGTATGGGCTGCATTGTACTTTGAATATCCCGGGCTTTGCTGTACCAACATTTGTCTGGCAATACCTTTTTTTACCTTTTTGTTTCCATGTAGTTGAATTCAAGTCAAGAGGATCTAATTCCTGGTTTTCATTTCCCATTAATACCATTTCTTATTATAACTTCTTACGCGAAAAATCTACCCCCCAAAATCAACTATATTTTAAAAAATCTTCCCCACAATTCCAACATCAACCATGATGAGGTCAAACTGCATTCAAATCTACCGGGTTTTCCGTAATCACACAATTAACAACGCCAAGATTTCTACCAAAAAAGGAACACATCAAATTCAATGGCACACTGATTAGGCGTATCATCCCTACTATATAGAGAATTTACACCAAGATGTTCAAGCCGCCGATTTTATGTCTCATTTTCTTCAAGCACCGGCATCCCACACCCAAACATTGACCACAGAATGAGATAGTGTGCATAAAACCCACCAGAATTACCACGATAGTCGCTTTCCCCCACAGTCACACCATTAAAATATCAAAAAAAATTACCAAAAAAGGAACATTATCAAAATTTTACATTATGACATTAATTACCCGGGATATCCTGCGTGTATCACCCCTAGATACCAAGCAAAGATCCTCTTCAAAGCCGCCAAATTTCAAGTTCAGTCTCCCGCAAGTTTCTTGCAAAAATTTCGTAATCCCCGCCTTACATGTCCCCACCCCACTAAACCCTAGACGGACATTTAAAACCCTCAAAAACCCTCCTCCTTCCCCCTTTCTTCTCTTATATAATAAAACCACACACACACAACACAACCTTATCCCCTTAAGAGACACCACCACAAAAGCAGAAAAAACCCAATTCCCTCTCAATCAACTAACCAACGATGCCTTCAATCCACGACGAGCACGAGCCGCTGCTGGCTGACAACCCGGACCGGTTCTGCATGTTCCCCATCGAGTACCCGGAGATCTGGGAAATGTACAAGAAAGCCGAGGCCTCCTTCTGGACCGCCGAGGAGGTGGACCTCTCCCAGGACCTCCGCCAGTGGGAAGCCCTGACCCCCGACGAGAAGCACTTCATCTCCCACGTCCTCGCCTTCTTCGCCGCCTCCGACGGCATCGTCCTCGAGAACCTCGCCGGCCGGTTCATGAAGGAGGTCCAGGTCGCCGAGGCCCGCGCCTTCTACGGCTTCCAGATCGCCATCGAGAACATCCACTCCGAGATGTACAGCCTCCTCCTGGAGACCTACATCAAGGACTCCGCCGAGAAGCACCGCCTCTTCCACGCCATCGAGACCGTCCCCTGCGTCAAGAAGAAGGCCGAGTGGGCCCTCCGCTGGATCGACGGCTCCGAGTCCTTCGCCGAGCGCCTCCTCGCCTTCGCCTGCGTCGAAGGGATCTTCTTCTCGGGGAGCTTCTGCGCGATATTCTGGCTCAAGAAGCGCGGGATGATGCCCGGGCTCACCTTCTCCAACGAGTTGATCTCGCGAGACGAAGGGCTGCACTGCGATTTCGCGTGCCTGCTCTATGGCCTCCTCAGGAACAAGCTGAGCGAGGAGCGCGTGCAGGGGATTGTGAGGGACGCCGTGGATATTGAGAGGGAGTTTGTGTGCGACGCGCTGCCCTGCGCGTTGGTGGGGATGAACGGGGAGCTGATGAGCCAGTATATCGAGTTCGTGGCGGATAGGTTGCTGGGTGCGCTCGGGTGCGGGAAGATCTATAATGTGGCCAACCCCTTCGACTGGATGGAGCTGATCTCTTTGCAAGGGAAGACCAATTTCTTTGAGAAGAGGGTTGGGGAGTATCAAAAGGCGTCTGTTATGTCTAGTATTAATGGGAATGGGGATACCCATGTGTTTAAGTTAGATGAGGATTTTTAGATGGTTTACTTATATCACATGATTTACTAGTAGCATTTTTATGGTGCTTTAGATTTTAGATCCTTTTTTGTTTTGTTTTGTTTTGTTTTGATTGCTTGTTTTTTTTCCAAGCTTAAACACTCTTTTAAGGGCTATCTATAATATATAGCTCATCCTTAATTTATGTTGCACTTTTCGCCTACATTTTGTTTGTAGTTTAGTCGTTCTTGTTGGTTACTGTTATGTTTGTTCTTCACAGGGTACCAAAAAACAATCAATTTCGGGTTTGGCAGTTGGTACTGCTGCAGGACAACCTTTCAAGAAGACTGATGCAACCTAAAATAAAGCAAAACAACAGCAGCTGAATTAAAACTGGGTTACTGTTATGTTTGTTCTTTGTGTAATATATTTTTTAATTATTCATTTAGGTTTTAGTGGCTTTCTTATTTAACCTAAGTATCTAATTGCAGTAGAAAATATTTTTTCCGTAGTGAACATGTAGCATCTGACACAGACAATAGGAATCATATATGGCTTGCATAAAGCAAAACCGTTTGACTCCATGAATCCGGAAGTCTGATAATAGTTCAACCACCAAAAGTTTCAAACGAAAAGTCTTTAAATCTTGAGAATCAGATTACATTTTCATTTTCCGAACAAGAAAAGGCAAAAACAAAAATAACAATAAAAAGACAATTAATTAATCAGATTTAAAGTAGGCAAGGAAAAGGTTTTCTGACTATATGTACAGCAGAATCAAATTGACACAATATGCAGGCTTTCATCATGACGACAGTGAACATCCAATTGAAGTTTCTGCACCAGCATTAGACAGCTAGGAAGTAGGGAAGGATTCCTAAGAAATTCCCAGCAATACCATCCACAAAATGGCAGCTACTGTTAGGCATGGGTCAAGGTTAAAAAGAGGATAGGATTTCATTGTTCCCATATATTTGAATGATATGAGAATGGGAGCCGCCGCAATTTCAAGGTTTTTCAAACAGTGACAGAGCCATATATGTTTTAAGTGCTTGAATTTGAGAGATGCACCAGAAACTCTAAGACTTGTCAAAACACCTATATATTATTTTCCACACTTAGCTCCTCAAGAAGTTGATGGTGGGTTAACATGTATTATAGATAGATATTTTCTAGACACGTCTACAGACATCAAGCGCAGGACTGTAAGGGAAACAACAGATTGGAAGTAAAGGCGAGTGCACAACCTCATAGGGAGGTCGAATAACAAGTTGTGAAGTCCAGTTCAAGCTTTTTAACTTTCTTTTCTGCAGCAAAGTTAATCCAACCATCTGTATCTGATTTTGATTGCACATTGGAAGAAACAAACTTTCAACATCTTCAACAGCTGGAGCTCGATTTTATTTCAGGACTTGATTTATGGACCCTATAAATTACTGCATTGCATTGTCCAGTGTTGCAGGTGCACCAAGCATTCTATATTCCTTGGCTCTTTTATTTTAGTGGATTGAGCCCTCCCTAGCTCAATTTATGAGTTCATTTCTAAAACCTAACCAAATAATCCCGTTCTCGCTAACTTCTTTTTTTTTTTTTTTTAGAAAACTTTACTGTAAAAATTTTTTTTTGAGAAATAAACAGGCCCCTAATCAGCTATGCCGGAGAGGATATTTTGACAAAAAGGAGAGAAAAGAAACTCAAAACAAATCAAATATTTTCTAAAACAGAAAATAGCAATGCAAATGTACTCCGAATACATATTCTACTACAAAACGTTCGTTAACTATAAAAGATATACACTACACGGAGACATCAATACCAAAACTGTAATAAGCCCAAAAAACAATTGTTGTGGATCATTTTTTTACCAGATGGATCTTCAATGCACGAATCAACGGCGAGGCTTTTGCCAGCAGATCAACAAAAATGTACAGATTGTACAAATTGCACAATTGAAGAGTAAAATAGACATTTAACGTTGTCATCCACAATTCTTTACAGCATAGACCACCTTGTAAACAACATAGCTGATCCATTTGACCCACGAAGGACCAATAATCTAGAGTCTATATATGTTCCACACACAATCTTGGATAGATCAAACATTTCTGGAGGAATTTGTGTGCGGACTTCTTGAACAATATCTTGAGCAGTGACAACATTTTGATGCATTGCGTCATTGAGACTCATTGTCACCCCAATATCACCTGAAACAAGTTTGGCCACAGGAAGGCTAGATGGAACCTCCTTGAACGGTAGTGCTTTCTGCCATTTCCTGCCCGAGAGTTTCTGAGCCAAGGATTCACGGATTTTTGACTGACTCTGACCAAATGACAATCTTCCATGAGACTTCTCTTCCTTGAGATACAATCGTTTTCCTGACGTTAATCTAACTAGTGAGTCTGTTTTCAGTTCTCCAGTTACGCCAGTCTTGTCATGGGGCCAATCTCGACCAACCATGGCTGTAAACCCAATTTCAGAAGAAAAAGAAAGACATGCTTTTGATTTTGATGTTCTTGATATGGTTAAATTAACATCACCAATGAGGACACGGGCAGAAGGTTGGCGAAGAGTAAGTCCTATGTGCCTTCCAGTAGAGTACAAGAGACGCCATTTTCCAGGCAGCAACTCCAGCCAGTTCTATAGAACAGAACATAGATAAAGAACAACCTTCCATCAAATGAGAGAAAAGGAAGGAGAGCTAAAGAATAACAGGTGAATAAGAAGTTTCATGCCCTACAACATGGAAATCTTCCAGTAGCCCTGGCATAAAAAATTGAAGGAAAACTAAGTGACTAGGGGAGAAGTAGCCCCCTATCTATTGACCTCTTTACAATTTAATGCTCTTAACAATAATGATGAAACAAAAAATTCAAGTAAAGTAGCAGAGAGCAACATACCCGTGGTTTAGGATGAGAATTAAGCATCTCCATCAATTCAATGAAGTAGGCAAGCCTATTACGCTGTAGCACCAAAGAAAATATCTCAAGTCAGTCGGCTTGGCTAAGTTAATGGTATTGCCAACTTAGATCTGCAAGGATTAGAAGAATGCGCGAAAAGAGACAATTGTGGGTTCATAGAACTATGATAACCATAGAGACCAAGAAATCTACTTACACTTTTTTCAATTTAATACTTTAACTTCACAATAATCAACAAACTATTCTCCCAAGCTCACTATAAATAACTCAAAATGATCGAGCAGCTCTGTACTCCCAGCTTGGAAAGAGAGAACTCAATGAAATAAATCAACATTAGCAATTGCAACAGGAATCTAGTAGGCCAAGATTTAACCTAGCTCCTCGTGGAAGGTACAAAATTATATTATCCAATAGTAAGCAATGTTCAAACGTATCAAATACCAAAAATTTGACAATTTCATTGCAATTAATTTTGCCAAGGGCATGCAAGAATCATGTTTAGACACAGACACACGCTCACCTGAGGCTGGCTGTAAATATATTCCTCTGTAATCCGCACTGCAGTTGAACCAAGACCCCATCTGATGATATCCATGGATGGTACAACTCGCCATCTAGGCCCACACAGAAATGGGTGCCTTAAAGCATCCAAACAACTACAAAAGAAGATTAAGCAACCGTTAAAATTGAATCATCTAACTAGTCAATATGATTTCACTGCAGTGGTTTCTATCATTGGCACAGTCCATCTGACAATCAGAGTAAATAGACCAGATAGCAGTCAATGAAACACGGCTCTTCCTGTAAATTTTGCCAGGATATCAAATCAAGAATACCTTATTCTCTCGGAAGGTTTGGTTGCGAGTAGTAATGATAGGAGGTTCCAGCCAGCACCCCAATTACGATCAAGCATCTAGAAGAGAAGCAAAGGAAATTGAATATTTTCAACAAAAAAAAGGAGCAATAGCAGTCTAGTAATTTGCATAGGAGGAGGATTTACTTGGAATCCCGTATTTCCACTTGGAGAATTCCTATGGAGGATTTGCAAGAAAAATTCACGAAGGCATGATGGATCATTTCCCTGTGCTCATATGTAAAAAGAAAATTTTACAAAAGAGAAGCAACTTGAGAACGATAAAGAGAAGAGTGCATAGCACTAAGAACCTTCAATTCTGATTTGTAGGACCCAGAGCTAAAAGGTAAAAATCTGCATTTTATACCTTGATGAGGAAAGATTTGAACTTGGCAAATATTGATGGATCCATTAGTTCCCGCAACACCATTTTGGCCATCATGAACCCAACACATCTGTGCAGCATATGTGAAATTCAAATAGCTGTAACTAGAGCTTCTAGCAGTGAAAATTAAAAAAACTCAAATGTGAATCTCTGAATACACCATACTTCATATCAAATGCAATCATCATCTGTCGCCTATCCAAGTTGATATCACATGAATTACTATCGGAACTACCCTCATCAAAGTCAGCAGCATTTCCTAGTATACCTACCTGAAAACATAGAATTTAAAGGTAAACAGTGAAGGTAAGAAATAAAAGAATTAATCACATCAGTTTCTCCTCAAGCACAAAAGTTTCCCATCACCCACAGACGAAATTCTTTCATTCTTTGATGAATACAAACCCCTTACAGGGAAATAACGGAATATAACTTTTGGCACAGCGGGACCATGGAAATAATAGCCTAGTTAAAAGTTAAAACCAAGAGATAAGTCGAATGGAGTGCCTGAAGAAGAATTCCAACTCTATACTAGAAGAGTTTTTTTTCCTTACATTGGAAGCAGGTCACTATGTGCATGACAATGAAGATCCAAAATTTACAAGTTACACAATCTGAAGTTCAAGCTTAACATAAGGAAGAGTTAGAGTTTACTTTAATATGTCTGTCCACCGGGCTTATATGCACATTCTCCAGCCTTAACTCTGTATGGGCAAGTCCATGACTATGTAGGTAATTCACCTGAGGTAAACAACACAAACCTTATTTATGTTGATTGTCAGACAGACTAAACACTAAGGATTGATCATCATGAACATACACCAATCAAGAGATCCCTCATTAATAAGCGTATTATCCGCAACTGCCGAGAGACAGCAGGCCCTCCAACTGTATCCTCTCCTACCCTCCTGGCGGATTCCTCATCCAATGCAAGAGTAGCTTCCAAGGTAGGAAGCCAATCTGCTTGTTGAAGCCAGTGTCTTAATGAGAAACTACCATGCCACTGCCAGGAAGTGGTAAAAGTTAAAAGAAAGATATCTTCTTTTTTCACAAAGCAGAACACATTTCTCGATACAACACTGTACAGACTTTTCCTGTAAATGAAAAACTCTTTAAAAGGCCAAGGAAGACCAAGCTATGCAGCATTAAGAACTAAAGTGTTTTTCCCTGATTCGTAAACAATGGATATGCACATATGTCTGTCTGCCTGAAAGGATTTATCCAACAAAGAGGAGAAGAAGACTAACCCCATGGACCAGGGTAAATGAGTCATGGCCACTACCAGGATGAGAAGAAACATAACCATGAACTTGCATTGAATAAGAATGGTACATCAGTCTGCGATGGACCAACTTCTTCAACACCTAGTAGAGAGAAACAGTAAAAAAGTTATGGCTACATGAAAAATCTCATCTTTGGAGGCCTAACGTTCATCCACTGACACAACCCACAAACCTCTATTGCTCGTCTCCCTCTTCGTTGAGCTTGAGTAGTTTTGAGTTCTCGAAGCACAACTTTTGTGTTATACAAAGGGCTGCAGTTTGATCATGTTAGAGATTAAGTTAAATGGTTCCAGAGAATGGCACGATGAGAACAGAGGAAACAATCAAATCACCTGCTAGGGTCCTTAACTATGCCTTCGAAAACTACCTCGTCTGCCTGAAACAAAAGCCCAACTCAGTTACTATGCACCATATGAAAATGTTGACTATCCAGATAGCAACCAGAATCATTTGTGACAAGCATAATTCATGTCCTTCATACCCGTCCACCCAGGCCACTACTAACGCGATCAAGCATCTTAAAATCAGTGATCTTGAACTTCATAACATGACCTCCTTCCTCCATGGAGGCGGCTGTACACTTCTTGGCAATGTCCTCCGATTCAAGAGGAGAGGCGGGTTTATTCAATGCAAAACATTTAAAGGCACGGAGTTGGCCCATATGATCACTGGGAGATTTACGCTTGACATGGATGAAACTGGGTCTAGACAGTCTTGTCGACAAATTTTTAGAAAAGCCAAATGCCTCAACCCGCTCTGGGCACGGAGACAAACAGAAATCACTTAGTGCCGCCATTAATCACACCTCTGACCATGCAAAAACAACAACAATAGCCAAATTAGTGTTCATAAGAGTCTCCTTGGATTAAAATATCCACACAACAAAAAAAAAAAAAACAATTGCACTCCAATAAAAAAAATTCTAGAGCATTTGAACAATAAGCTCTTTGAACTCCATTCCCCCATAGTTTTGAGTTTTGATCATCAAACCCAATTCTTAACCTCACAAGATTGTTTCTTTTTGTTGGGTTTCTCCAGTCAAGTCATGAATTTGACAGAACAGATCATAGTAGGCACATCAAGAGCGCATCTTTATTAACACTCAATCACAGTTCGGGAAGCAGAAAACTATTGCATCATCTCCGGCGTTTGAAAAAAGTCAACAACCAATCAAATGGATCATACAAAGTGGAGAGAATAAATAAATGAGATTTTATTATAAGACGTACCATAAAAAGAAAGGGGGGAAAGTGGGGATAATGAACATGAGGCAGGAGGATTAGGAGGAGTAGTGGTGGTGTGTGTGTATGTGTATGTGTATGTATTATAAATGGGAAGAAGAGGAGAAGAGCGTGAGAGTTGCGGGAGAGAGTGAGGCGAGAACGCTAACGCCATGAGTTAAGCTCGTGGCTTTGTGTCTACGTCTTAAGGCTGCAAATATCTGCTTGTGCTCTTTGGAATTTTCCATGTGGAACTGATACGCCTCTGCCCTGCCCCTTCTGGGTCTTTTTGTCTGCTACACTCTACAGTGACATTCTCTCCTGTCCTTGCCTTCTTTTGCTTGCTTGCATCCCCGGTGTACCAGGACACATTGGTGTCTTTGCTTCTTTTTTTTTGGTTTTTTTTTTTGTCAAAACATTTTTTTTCTTTGCAGGTGTCTGTCGTGCTGTGCATAATCTACATCTTTAGTCCTACTTGTCAGTAGAAAACAATTGACAATTAAAATGATCACGCCCACACTTACGGTTAAATAGTTGATAAATAAATTTGGTATTTTATAATTCTAAAAAAAAATAGTATTTTTATACATTATCTTCCTTTCTCTCCGTATTAGATGTCGGCAAATCTTATTTGGATCATGAAATAATTGAACTATTTAGACACAATTATTTTTATGAAAAAAAATTATGGTGTTCGAATTGTCACTGCTTCGCCTTTGTGGGCTCTATCTTTTCCTTTGAGAGTTGCATGTTTTACAGGGTCCTCTTGGGCCGATCTCGGGCTTACTGTAGCGGTGATGTTGTGGGGTCTCTATTTACCCCCATTTAGTGAGCACTTATATTTTTATAAATTACTAGTTTCTATCCACGGGCGATGCACGTGATTTTTATAATGTATGACACGATTATAAATATAAAATTTTCTGTAAGGTTGATCATGTCAATTTATGAGTAAATAAAGTAAGATGAATTATTAATAATTTTTTCCTAATTTCAAATCAGTCATTGATCCTATTTTAATATAAGACATGTCATTTTTTAACAAAAAAAATCATTTCAATTAATTGTCTTAGATAAAATAAATAGATCTGCTTAATTTTTATTTTTTGCTGTTTAGCTGAATTCAAACTTTTATATATAGTATAGATCGATAGTTCTTTTTACCTATACAAAAAATAAATAGATCTGCTTACTTTTTGTGTAAAACTAAATATTTTAATTAATAACCTTGACCTTTTTTTATAAACACTCGTATAGTATTGTTTTTTGGAAATTTTGTATTTTAACTGCTTCTCCTTTTATTATACATAGCTCATATTTATATTTTTTGACATTTTATTTTGTAATATTTTTATTAATTATTTGTACACAAATTAAATTTTTAATTGCATTTTTACGAAGAAAAATATTCAACAATTGTTCATTAAATCTCCATACTTCTTCTACGAGCTGAAAATTTACATATTTTGTCTTAAATAATTTTTTTAGTAGTATATGCACTTTTTAATTTATTTGTATTACTTCAATAACATAGGGAATAAAATTTGCAAGGTACTAAGTTACTAAAATTTTCAATAGAAAATAATTTTGCAACTAAATGATAGTAAAAAATACATTATAAAAAAAATGAATGCATTAAAGATAAATCTAACTTCTTCCAACACGTGATCTTTCCAACATGCTTTGTCCTCACTCGCATATTTTCGACAAAAGCTTTCCAGGAGGTAGCTTTTATGGAATGAGCACCGAAAGGGTAGGTGCACCGTGTTGATATAATTATTACCCATCAAACCATTTAAGCTATTCGCAATCGTACAGTCCCATACCTGCACAACCTCGATATCACTTCATTTGAGCTATTTTTAATTATAAAGTCATATACCCGTATAATTACGAAATTGCCCAAACTGTGCAGCCCCAACCCTATAGTCTCAAGATCTCTCCTATTTCAGTGTGGATTCGGTTCATTCATGTGCCCCTCCGTCGAGAAGCCTGCCAGAAGTCGCTCCTTGCCATCCTCATCCCTATACTGGCGTACACTTCCCGCCCTCATCGACCCCGGGTGTCACAGTTTGTGTGTTCCTCCCATGAGTATACTCCTTCCTAATTATAACATTAGTTATTGACATAGAAATTCCTCTAGATAGAATAACATATAGCTCATTATGTGTAAACACATCTTGTGGTAGATACACACCCACATGCAGTATTGTTTGTCATTGTGCCGTATTTATAGTAATAGCAAAATGCATTCTAATTGGAATTGTTTTCTTATAAAGTTGAATGGGTAGCCTTCATTTTTTGTGGAGAAAGAGGTATCTTCGGCTGAAAAATATTTTTCTCCGCATGTTGGCCTACGACGATTTCTGCATGTATTACATTCAAAAAGTACCTTGAGTTTCCAAAAAACAATAGTGGTGCGAATCGATTCTTTTTACCCGCAAGAGAAATATAAATAAAATAATGAAAAAGAGGCCAAAAAATACCTTGAGTTGTTAAAAAAAACAATATTGATGCCTGTTGTTTTTTTTACCAGTTTTAAAAATATAAATAAAAAAGATGCAAAAAAATAAAATAAATACCTTGACTTGCCAGAAAAAACAATCTTGAAAAAATATGGCATCCAAATAAAATAATAAAAAATAACGAAAAAAATAATGTAACAGCCCGGGTAAAATTTGGATTTTTACCGGGACTGTTAAAGCCGTTATACAGTGAATTACCGAAAGAATTAATCTTGGGTAATTAATTCAAGGTAAATCGGGAATCTTTTTCGAAACCGAGAGTTTTCCCGCGCTTGTGATTTTCCCGCGGATTTTTCGGAAACTAAGTTGGTATTTTTCGGGTTTCGGAATTTCTCGGAAAATCACACCGGAAAATAACTAAGGAGGTATCGGTTATTTTCTGGTCCGGATCAGACTCGCCCGTAATATGGACGGATTTGCATTATTTGAGCTCACATGCTTAATAGTAAAAAAAATAAAAAAAAAGAAACCAGTTTAAAGCCGGCAGAAGAGAGGAGGAGAGCAGAAGAAAAAAAAAAGAAAGAAAAAGAAAAAGAGAGAAAAAGAAGAGAGGAGAGAAAAGAAAATGGAGAGGAAAAGAGAAAAAGAGGGAAGAAAAAGAAAAGAAAAAAAGAGAGAAGAGAAGAAAAATGAAACCGGGAAAAGAAGGAAAAAGAAAAAAAAAAGAAAGAAAAAAAAAGAAAAGGAAAGGAAGGGAAGGAGCACGCCGCCGGCCACATCCCTCGCCACCGTCACCCGTCACCCCTCTCCACTGCATCTCTTCCCTTCCTCCCTGACACGCAGCCGCCGTCAGCCACCTCTCCAGCTCGCCGTTCTGTGCCACCCTCGCTTGTCGTCGCGTCGCCTTCCTCGCCTCCTCCTTGCCATCGCGCTCGCACCGCCGTACCCACCTGCAGCCGACGCCGCCGCCACGAGTAGCAGCTGCCGGCCTTCCTTGCCGCGTCAGCACGCCGCAACCTCGTCTCCCTCGCCCCCTCGCCGCGACTGCCGCCGCCTTCGCCCCGCCATCGCTGCAACCGAATGGTTGACGACCCGGTTTTGGTGTTGATGGGTCACTTGACCCGTTTCTACAATTCGGATCATGGGCTGGGTGAGTGTAGGCTTGTTGTTTTGGGCTAGTTGGTATTCCCTGGGTTGGGTTGGTGATTGGGCCGGCTGGGTTTGGCACAGTACAAGCCTGGGCTTGGTAATGTTCAGCCCAGTCCGGTTTTAATTAAAAAAACAAATTATATATATATACTTTTATTAATATTCTGGAATTCAATTTTTGAAAAAAATTATATATTTATTTTGAGAAAATTATGGACAATTTGATTCTGAAATTTTTTATTAAAATATAAATACATTTACTTGGTTAAATAATTAAGTTTTGTTTTGGAAACTATTATTAATTAGGAAAATATATATGTACCTTGAAAATTAATTTCTAAAAAATTAATATGTATATAATTTTTGTCTGGAAATTATGATTATGGTATATGTATATGAATATGTATTTTGGAAATTAGAGTTAATTACATTTTGTGTTGGAAGATAAAATTGTATATGTATTTAGAAAAAAGATAAATACTATATATATTCTCTGAAAATTATAAATAGGTTATTATTTTTCTGGAAAATTATAGTAATTATTATTTTGGATAATTATAGTTATTTTATGAAATAATTTTGAAAAAAAGAATTTTAATTAAAGTATAGTACCGAAATTATATTCGGATATACGTATGGTTAAATATTTTCGATAAATGGAAATAATAAAGGATAAGTAACCGGGATGGATAATTTCGTCGTATAGGCATCATAGTATACCGATTATGTGCATTTATGTGTGTATGTATGATTTTGTGTATAGGTTTGGATATCGGGCAGTTTCCCGAGGAGCCGGCGTCGGACCGGTCATTGTCTCCGAAGTTGAGTAATCGGCCAAGGTGAGGATGGATTTCCTTCAATATGTGCCTATATTACTCGGTTATGATGTTTTGATGATTGTGCATTGTCGAATGTGCTTTTGCTGTGTTTTGGTTCGGGATGTTAATCCCAGAAGTCTTGTTGGGTATTTTTGGGATGTTTATCCCGTGTTGATTTTCTGTGTTTTTTTTCGGATTAAGAGTAATGAAATAATTAATGAATTGTGACAAGGATGTCGATCCTTGGTATTTTGGATGGGATGTCTATCCCGGGATTTTGGTTAGGGATGTCGATCCCTACGGTTTGTTTTTAATGACGGTATATAATTGTCACGTGGTAAGTAGAGGTACGACCGGATGGTTAGAGACTGTTTTGTGGTGGCCATGATCTGGGTTCGTGTGATAAGCATGTCTATGCTTGGGATGTCTATCCCGGTTTGTTATTTTTTGGGATGTCTATCCCTGGGTTCTTTTTGATCTGGCACCAGGAACAGGTTGATAACCTGGTACGACCCTAGCTTATTTGTGACAGGGCCCGGAAAGATAAAATTGGATAATTGTATTTTACTCGAGTCCTTTGGATTTGTTTTGGTCGGTTTTTGATTGTTTTTGGCCTTGAGTAACTTTAGTGTCCATATTGATGGTCTTTCCATTGTCGTGAGCACTTCGGACTCACCCCTCACCTGCAGGCTTTCATCCCGTAGGATGAGTTGTTTCATGTACAGGATTGGTGCATTCCAGACAGGCTGCAGCGTTATCCCTTGGACAGGCTTGGATCCATAGTTTGCATTTGTGATGCATACAATGTTTATGTGAGTTTCATAAGTCTTCCGCTGTGCATTGTTTTATTATTATTGGGCCATTGGGCCGGTTGAGATTTTATTGTTGTTTTTATTATGGGCTGTTGAGCCCGGATATTTGTTGTATACACTGTATGCTGAGTCATGTTGGGTTGGGTTGTCACAGTTCCGGCACGTGTTTACTGTGTTCGGTAAATACGGGTCGGGGCGTCTCATTTTGGTAGCGGAGCGGGCGTTAGGTCTTGTTGGGAAGTTTTGTGTGTTTGAGTCCTTGTTTGCATAGTTCGCTCCAGTTGTTTATTTATTTTATATCATTTTTAGTTAGTGCATTATGGATCCAGTCAAGGGACGCCAGCTGTCGCGGAACATACGCATATGAGGTAATGATGCCATAATTTATGCGAGAATACAAATATTATTAATATTGCAAGTACTGATATTACAAAAGGAAAATATTACATGATATTTTATAAAAAAGAAAATAATACATTGATTTTTAATAATTTATAAAAATAGAAAATACATTCAACGGTTTGCAACGACGTTGACACGAAGCTGTTTGCGTCACTGTTGACATTGACCGTGACTCTGTCGCTCCAAGAGAACCACATGCCGCCTCTGTCGCGCTGGCCAGGAATCTCGAACCGGTTAGCTTGAGGGAACCGGAGTGGGATGAGATCGTGATCGTCCCGTGGTTGCCATTGCGTCTCCGTCAGAAGAACCATGTTGGGCTTGTACTGGTTCTTCAAGTCCCTCAGGGTTCGTGAGAACTCTTGGGCACGCCTTGCCACTCCTCTGCAGTTCCACACCAGTAGCCGTACCTTTGGCCAGGTTGGAGGTAGCCGAGTCATTCTGGGTATGCTCTGGGCTGTCATTGAGAGCTGGTAGTAAGCGCCTTGCTCCACAGTCTGGCAAGTGGACTCCAGGTTGAACTCTTGAAGCCTATCCGAGATGAAGAACATCACGGAGTTTGCTGNTCGTTGACCATGCTGTAGACCAGACGATTCCTTCTGCTTAGGTTGGCACCTTCGACGAAGAAAACGGAAGAGGGAGTAGGCATCTTGATTGGAACGTGTGGGATTCTGTTTTTGGAGCGTTGCGTTTTTGTTTTTCAGAATGGTTTTGTTGCTTTATGCTTTTGATAATTTACACATCACCGCTCCTTCTTTTATACTCTTATGGGGAGCGTGATTAGCGTTTTTGATTTTCAAGATCTTGCTTTTTGAATTTTACCGTTGCTTTATTTATTGCTTGGTCACTTTACGCGTTTTTCGGATTACCGTGCCAGAGTTTTTCAGGCTTTTCCTAACTCATGATTTTCTTTCGCTCTGGCTACCTTGTCTTTTGTTTTTATGGTCTTACTATATTCTCTTGCATCTTTTATCACATGCATCCGTGACCGTTGTGGCTGGACGGATGGGACCACAACTCGAGTGGAGTACATGTGCGACAAGTTTACAGCTGTTCGGACATCGTGGAGAGATACGAGACTCGACAGACGTTTTTGGCTTATGCGGACAATTGTGAACAAGTGGGTAATGTTTCTTTCGAGGGACACAGGACGTGCTCGTGATCATCGCCTTCCGAGTTAACGGGTATCTTTTTCACGAGGTTAACCGACGTCACCGTTAGTTGTACGGTACGTTTCGTGATTCGAGGATGTTCACGTCCGATACGAACACCGTTCATGGAAACATGTTTTGTTTTAATTTCTTTCTGTTTTGATTTTGTTAACTGAGTTTTAATTTTTGATTCCTTTATATTTGATTTTATAATCTTATGGTTGATTTTAATCTGCCTTGACATGTTTTGTTTTCCTATTTAACACAAGATTTCTTAACACAAGAGAATTTTGATTTAAAAAGGAAATTTATTTTATTTATTTCATAAAGGTGTTACAACAGAGAAGAAGTGCTCTACGGAGCTACTTGCTTCTCAAGATCTTTTACAAGCTGTTGGACGTTCCTCAGGTGAGGGAACAGCTCCGCGCACGCTAGTTCAATTTGTGCCACCGCCGAGCTGATCTTCCTCAGGGAGACATTCAGCTGCGTCAACTTCTGTTGCGGTGTGCTGCTTTCAGCTATCGCCTTGCCTTTCTTGTCCTCAGCTTTCTTGCTGGCACGCTTCTTCCGTCGCTTTGGGGAGACCACCATGTGCTCCTCCAGACCGAAGATGTTAGTCTTGAATCGCTTCTTTGGAGGCTCTTCATCGGAGCTTGTCGGGAAAGCAGTGCCGCCGATGTAGCTGTTGTTCTCGGAGTCTGAAGTCGTTCGAAAACGAAGTGGAGAGTCCATGGCTGAGAATGAATGACTCAGCTGTGAGGATTGGTATTTATAAGCGGATGAGATGTCGCTTAAGGGTATAAGCAGAATCTCATGTTGAGTTTGGACACCTGGCAGAGTGTGCCAGAAGCTTATCGTGGTAGGACCCACGGAAAGACGGAATTTCGGGGACGAAATTCTTTTTAAGGTGGGTAGAATGTAACAGCCCGGGTAAAATTTGGATTTTTACCGGGACTGTTAAAGCCGTTATACAGTGAATTACCGAAAGAATTAATCTTGGGTAATTAATTCAAGGTAAATCGGGAATCGTTTTCGAAACCGAGAGTTTTCCCGCGCTCGTGATTTTCCCGCGGATTTTTCGGAACTAAGTTGGTATTTTTCGGGTTTCGGAATTTCTCAGAAAATCACACCGAAAAATAACTAAGGAGGTACCGGTTATTTTCTGGTCCGGATCGGACTCGTCCGTAATATGGACGGATTTGCATTATTTGAGCTCACATGCTTAATAGTAAAAAAAAAAAAAAAAGAAACCAGTTTAAAGCCGGCAGAAGAGAGGAGGAGAGTAGAAGAAAAAAAAGAAAGAAAAAGAAAAAGAGAGAAAAAGAAGAGAGGAGAGAAAAGAAAATGGTGAGGAAAAGAGAAAAAGAGGGAAGAAAAAGAAAAGAAAAAAAGAGAGAAGAGAAGAAAAATGAAACCGGGAAAAGAAGGAAAAAGAAAAAAAAGAAAAAAAAAAAGAAAAGGAAAGGAAGGGAAGGAGCACGCCGCCGGCCACATCCCTCGCCACCGTCACCCGTCACCCCTCTCCACTGCTTCTCTTCCCTTCCTCCCTGACACGCCGCCGCCGTCAGCCACCTCTCCAGCTCGCCGTTCCGTGCCACCCTCGCTTGCCGTCGCGTCGCCTTCCTCGCCTCCTCCTTGCCATCGCGCTCGCACCGCCGTGCCCACCTGCAGCCGACGCCGCCGCCACGAGTAGCAGCTGCCGGCCTTCCTTGCCGCCTCAGCACGCCGCCACCTCGTCTCCCTCGCCCCCTCGCCGCGACTGCCGCCGCCATCGCTGCAACCAAATGGTTGACGACCCGGTTTTGGTGTTGATGGGTCACTTGACCCGTTTCTACAATTCGGATCATGGGCTGGGTGAGTGTAGGCTTGTTGTTTTGGGCTAGTTGGTATTCCCTGGGTTGGGTTGGTGATTGGGCCGGCTGGGTTTGGCACAGTACAAGCCTGGGCTTGGTACTGTTCAGCCCAGTCCGGTTTTAATTAAAAAAAACAAATTATATATATATATACTTTTATTAATATTCTGGAATTCAATTTTTGAAAAAAATTATATATTTGTTTTTAGAAAATTATGGACAATTTGATTCTGAAATTTTTATTAAAATATAAATATATTTACTTGGTTAAATAATTAAGTTTTGTTTTGGAAACTATTATTAATTAGGAAAATATATATGTACCTTGAAAATTAATTTCTGAAAAATTAATATGTATATAATTTTCGTCTGGAAATTATGATTATGGTATATGTATATGAATATGTATTTTAGAAATTAGAGTTAATTATATTTTGTGTTGGAAGATAAAATTGTATATGTATTTAGAAAAAAGATAAATACTATATATATTCTCTGAAAATTATAAATAGGTTATTATTTTTCTGGAAAATTATAGTAATTATTATTTTGGATAATTATAGTTATTTTATGAAATTATTTTGAAAAAAAAAATTTAATTAAAGTATAGTACCGAAATTATATTCGAATATATTTATGGTTAAATATTTTCGATAAATGGAAATAATAAAGGATAAGAAACCGGGATGGATAATTTCGTCGTATAGGCATCATAGTATACCGATTATGTGCATTTATGTGTGTATGTATGATTTTGTGTATAGGTTTGGATATCGGGCAGTTTCCCGAGGAGCCGGCGTCGGACCGGTCATTGTCTCCGAAGTTGAGTAATCGGCCAAGGTGAGGATGGATTTCCTTCAATATGTGCCTATATTACTCGGTTATGATGTTTTGATGATTGTGCATTGTCGAATGTGCTTTTGCTGTGTTTTGGTTCGGGATGTTAATCCCGGAAGTCTTGTTGGGTATTTTTGGGATGTTTATCCCGTGTTGATTTTCTGTGTTTTTTTTCGGATTAAGAGTAATGAAATAATTAATGAATTGTGACAAGGATGTCGATCCTTGGTATTTTGGATGGGATGTCTATCCCGGGATTTTGGTTAGGGATGTCGATCCCTACGGTTTGTTTTTAATGACGGTATGTAATTGTCACGTGGTAAGTAGAGGTACGACCGGATGGTTAGAGACTGTTTTGTGGTGGCCATGATCTGGGTTCGTGTGATAAGCATGTCTATGCTTGGGATGTCTATCCCGGTTTGTTATTTTTGGGATGTCTATCCCTGGGTTCTTTTTGATCTGGCACCAGGAACAGGTTGATAACCTGGTACGACCCTAGCTTATTCGTGACAGGGCCCAGAAAGATAAAATTGGATAATTGTATTTTACTCGAGTCCTTTGGATTTGTTTTGGTCGGTTTTTTATTGTTTTTGGCCTTGAGTAACTTTAGTGTCCATATTGATGGTCTTTCCATTGTCGTGAGCACTTCGGACTCACCCCTCACCTGCGGGCTTTCATCCCGTAGGATGAGTTGTTTCATGTACAGGATTGGTGCATTCCAGACAGGCTGCAGCGTTATCCCTTGGACAGGCTTGGATCCATAGTTTGCATTTGTGATGCATACAGTGTTTATGTGAGTTTCATAAGTCTTCCGCTGTGCATTGTTTTATTATTATTGGGCCATTGGGCCGGTTGAGATTTTATTGTTGTTTTTATTATGGGCTGTTGAGCCCGGATATTTGATGTATACACTGTATGCTGAGTCATGTTGGGTTGGGTTGTCACAGTTCCGGCACGTGTTTACTGTGTTCGGTAAATACGGGTCGGGGCGTCTCAAATAAATACCTTAAGTTGCCAAAAAAACAATATTGGTGCCAATTGGTATTTTTTATTATTTCATTTATGTTTCTTTTACTGGTAAAAAAATATTAAATCAACTTTTCCTGTATGGAAAATACAAATCAAGTAGTCTAGCTTATTTATATTAGGACTCCTCGTTGCAACGGTCATCTAAGAGTCTTTATATTATTTTTAAAATTTTTTTCGTATTTTTGTGATGACAATTAAACTAATACTTATAATGTATAGTCTATACTATATATAAAAGCACAAAGACAACGAAATAGCCAAAAATACAAAATTACCCCTATTACTTATTAGTATTATTATTATTATAATTAATAAATTATAAATCTTTTGTTACTCTCATCGCACACCTCTCACCTTAAAATTCTCAAAAATCCTAACTACATATATATTCTATTTCCTATCTTCTTCTTTTTTTTTTCTTTTTCTTGGGTGGAGGCTTGATCCACACAAGAATTTCCACCATCCCATATCATATTTTTTTTGTTTGTTTCACACGAATCAAATCAAGAATCTAATATTTGTTTTTTTTTCTTTCTCATGTTAGGATAGTGGATGCAGATTATGCTATTAAACTTTTATTGGCTGGTTTTTTACATCAAATCCAAACATGTTATGTAACAGCCCGGGTAAAATTTTTGATTTTTACCGGGACTGTAAAAGTCTTTTTACCGTGATTTGCCGTTGAATTAATCTTGGGTAATTAATTCAAGGTAAATCGGGCGTCGTTTTTCGAAACCGAGAGTTTTCTCGCCCGTGATGCTTTTCCTTTTTTCTGCTTGATAAGCCATCTTCTCCGGCATACCATGCACACACAGCCTTCACCTTCAACTCTTCCTCTGCAAAATCCACTCCAGTAGCCATCCTTCCCTGCAAATAACTTGAGCAAACAAAAGAAAAGGGGGAAAAAAAAGGGAAAAAAAACACATCCATCCCAAGCTGTGTCGTTTTGACCAGCAACTCCCAACTCCTCCCTTCCTTTCTATTTTCTTTTCCTTTCTTCTATCACACAACCACACCCAACAGCACCACGAACCGCCACCAAACACCAAACCGCCGCCTACCACTCTTCCTTCCCCTCTGTTCGTAGCTGCTGCAGGTCACGCGGCCCGCTGCCAAGATGCCGTGATGTCCGACGTGCAGATCCGGCTCCACCCGCGAGCAGAGCTGCCGACGCGTCAGGCCGGCCGTGCACTTCCCGGACCAAGCCGACCCGACGACACGACGACCCGAGCAGTCTCCCCTTTCCCCTTCACGTTGTCCTTCCGTCGCCTTGCCTCACGTGCCGCGACGCCGTCCTCGTTCCCCATCTGCACGCCGTCGCCACGCCGTTCCAGCACCGCCCACGCCGTCGCTTGCTCTAGGTGAGGAAGACGAGACCGTCTAGCTAGGTCACGGGTCGGGTCGACCCGCGCTCAAGGGTTGCCTGGATCTGGTCAGTTGGGCTCAGATGTGTGGGCTTAGAGGTTGTGTTTTGGGCTTGGATGTTAAGTATGGGCTGTTGGGTTGTGGATGGGCTGATGGTAAATGTTGGGCTAGGCTGTGGGCTGTTGGTTTGGTCCAGACCTTAGCCCAAGCATACACCATAATAGGCCCAGTCCGTTATATATATATATATATATATATATATATATATATATATATATAAATATAAACAGATTTCTGAAAAAAAAATAATAACAATATGGGGATTAATTGGATAAATAAAAAACACGTTGACATAATATGTTGAAAATATGGTTATGACTTTTGAAAAATTATTAATACTTGGTAGATGGTTATAATGTATACATTATGGATATATTTCGAAATATATGTATAACTAATTTCGCTAGGAAATAATTATGGTAAATAATATTTATGGAAATTTTATGAATTTAATCTTCCGGGAAAAAATTTTGGTTAAATACCTCCTGGAAAGTAAATAATTATATAGTATATGATTATGTCCTTTGAAAATTACTATATAGTAACTACATTTTAGGAAAGAATACGATACTATAAAAATATTTTGGGAATATAAGCGTACGTTATATTTTTTTTCAGGGAATTATATTATGGTAGTTATATTTTCGGAAAAATATAATTACTTTGAGTAAATAATTTTGGAAATGTATATGTATACCTATATATATATATCTTCCTAGAAAAATTATGATAATTATATTTTTGGTAAATGATAAATATCTTTATGAAAATAATTAAAGGAGAGTATTAATTAAAGTATGGTACCGAAATTATATTCGGATATACGTACGATATAATATTTTCGGTAAATGGAAATAATAAAGGTTATGTAATCGGGATGGGTGTATTTCGCAGTACTGGCATCATGACATACTCTTATGTGCATTTATGTGTATATACTGTTTTGTGTATAGGTTTGGATATCGGGCAGTTTCCCGAGGAGCCGGCGTCGGACCGGTCATTGTTTCTGGAGTTGAGTAATCGGCCAAGGTGAGGATGGATAACCCTTGATATGTGTCCGTAATACTTTGTGTGTTTTGTTATTTGATTGGACTGTTGAGATGGTCAATGTTGGTTATTTGACTGCTATGGTTATTGTTGTTGCTGTTGTTGGACTGTGTTATTGGATCTGTGAATGTTGTGTTGTGATTGATGTTGAACTGTTAATTGTGAATAATTGGTGATATGAAATTATTGATGGTTTAGTTCGTGGTTAAACCTGTGATAATGAAAGATGAATAATTTGAGAAAATGAATATTGGAAATTGTGATGATATATATTATTGTTGGATAATTGATGATACGGATTTGTTGATGTCGGTTCTGTGTGCGTTTTGTTGTTATTGTTCTGCTTGATTGAAATGCTGTGTTGACTGTTATTGGCTTATTGGATACTGTGTTGTGATTGACGTGGGTTCACGAGTAATTGATGCTATGAAACTGTTAACGGATTAGTCTGTGGAATAACTTGAGTTAATAGGAAGCTGGATAATCGTTTGACTGTTATAGATATTGTGATTGTTGTCGGAGGACTGAGTTGTGATTGGATAATTGGAATAAATTATGAAATGGATAATTGGGAAAAAGAAAATGGAAATTGGTATTTGATTTGAGATGATGATCTATTTGTCACGTGGTAAGTAGAGGTACGACTGGATGGTTTGAGGCTGTTTTGTGGTGGCCATGATCTGGGTTACTTGAGATGGGCATGTTGATGCCGGTTTGATTGGGATGTTGATCCCTGAGATTGTTATTGGGATGTTGATCCCTGAGATTGTTATTGGGATGTTGATCCCTGAGATTGTGATTGGGATGTTGATCCCTGAGATTGTGATTGGGATGTTGATCCCTGAGATTGTGATTGGGATGTTGATCCCTGAGATTGTTATTGGGATGTTGATACCTGAGATTGTTATTGGGATGTTGATCCCTGAGATTTGATATTGGGATGTTGATCCCGGGTTCTTTTTGATCTGGCACCATAAACAGGTTGATAACCTGGTACGACCTTAGCTTATCCGTGACAGGGCTAGAAAGATAAAATTGGAATAATAATAAGTCCTTGGTACGTTTGGGTCGAGTCTTTGGGTTTGGTCTGTCTTGTACGGTATTGTCTTTGGTAGGGTTATGACTATTGTCTGTATTTCTTCTTTGTAGTATTACAGTTGCTTGCATATCTCTATTTATCCTTGGTTGGTGAGCACTTCGGACTCACCCCTCTCCTGCGGGCTTTCATCCCGTAGGATGAGTTATTTATGGTACAGGTTGAATGCATTCCAGACAGGCTGCGGCATTATCCCTTGGACAGGGCTCGGATCCATAGTTTGCATCCATGTCGCATACAGTGTTTAGTGAGTTGTTAAGTCTTCCGCTGTGCATTTTATTGATATTATTGGGCCATTGGGCCGGTTTTGTTATTTATGATGTTTCCTATTTTGGGCTATTGGGCTCGGGTTTCAGTTGTGTACACTGTATGCTTGGGCTTATTTTGGTTGGGTTGTCACAGTTTCGGCACGTGTTTACTGTGTACGGTAAATACGGATCGGGGCGTTTCATGTTATGTTAAAACTTAGAAGCATGATATTATGAGTAATTGTTTGTAAGGGCACAGTACGAAGTTTTGGAGAAGCTAGTGTACTAATAAAAAAAGAGAAGGGTATTTTGGTATTTTAATTTTGTAAATTTTAGGGACTTCATACTTTTATATATAGTATAGATTAGTAAAAACTATCACTAGTGTCTCATCCATAAATTTAAGTTTTGGGTTGGATTGATCAGTTAAAAACAATAGCCAAGCCCCAAACCAAATAGTCACATATTCCAATTCCTGGAGCTTGTTATGTCTAGTATGATGTGGAATTGTGCAAAGTTTGTAGCCTAGGTATTGCCTATAATTATTATTTTTTTATAAAATTTTTGCCAATTATTATTAGGTTTTTTTTAGGTTTTTCTACCTTGTGTCTTAGGGACATATGATAAGTTTTTTTAAAAAACAAAAATTATTCTCATAATTAATGGATAAATATTGGTAGTGACTAACATAATCTTTTCAGTTGTTTTTTTGTTGCCTTGAATTCTAGTGGACCTAGTTTGTGGTTTGGGTTTGTAGACAAGTTATTAGTTATGGGCCTTATGGCCCAACTGTTTAGTTGCCGAAAGTGCAGGTTTACATACGGAGACTGTAAACAGATTTTGTATTGTACTATCATTCATCATAGTGGAAAAATCTTCTTTGTTCTTGTCCGAGGACGTAGGCATCATTGGCCGAACCTCGTTAAATCCTTGTGTCTTTTTCTTTTATTTCCCGTTGAGTGCTTGGTTGATTGTGAAAATAACCTCGATTTCTTAACAATTGTCGTGTTAGAACCGGGAGTCGCCCGAAAATCGGGGGGACAATACGCGAGGCCCAAGTGAGTTCCATACGTGTGACCAGGACACCACTCTGTAACCCAAAACCTCAAGGTATTAGGTACATGGATCCACTTTCACTTATATGTTACTCACTTGGCCTCTTTCTTTCCGATGTGAGATACACCACTCACACTTGTATTCCAACAATCTCCCCCTCAAGTGTGAGACCTTTCCATATCGGACCGACCACAGGCCTACTCCCCTTCAACGGAAACTTTTCGCAACACACCAAGAGCCCACTCTTCCACCAAGCCCGTTCCAGGAGCACGCGTCTGTCAATGCTCCAAGAGCTAAACTTCACTTAGGCCGAGACAGGAAAGCCACTCAGAAGTTTGAGTCTGCCGATACCACTCTTACCAGAGCCACACCTTACAACTCCACCAGTGCTTGGACCAAGAGCCCAACCGCTCTTCTTTCCACATGGAAGCAGCAACCACAGGAGCATTACCATGCCGCAAGCCATTCCGTCCCAGCCGAACCATCGGCTTCGCTACCACGTGTTAGAACCGGGAGTCGCCCGGAAAACGAGAAGACAAAACGTGAGGCCCAAGTGAGTTCCATACGCGTGACCAGGATACCACTCTGTAACCCAAAACCTCAATGTATTAGGTACATGGGTCCACTTCACTTATATGTTACTCATTTGGCCTATTTCTTTCCGATGTAGGACAATTGTAGAATATAAAATTGCTTCAAACAAACAAACTTTTTATTATTTAATTTTAAATCTCACAAACTAAACTAAGCGACACCTTGGTGCCCTCACGGTAGCCACACTCACAAATCTTAATTTGCTACACATAATAATAAAACCCTGACATACCTATTAACAGAGACTCTGACTTAACGGACAAGATATGACTGCTAAACCGAACCGGACTTGGACTCTTAAAACCCAATTACATAAAGACTTTTAAACACAAACAAACTAGGCTTAGTTTAATACCCAACAGATTAACTACGCAAATTACTCTTCAAAATAAAATAAATATTTTAGTCACTATCAATATATTATTAATTTTTTTCTCTTTTAAGAACTTATCATATGCCCTTAGGGTATAAGAAAAATCCTTATATTTGAGACGCCCCGACCCGTATTTACCGTACACAGTAAACACGTGCCGGAACTGTGACCACCCGACCCAACAAAGCCCAAGCATACAGTGTGAACTACAATAACTCGGTCCAACGGCCCAAAATAGTAAAACATCATAAATAATAAATCCCGGCCCAATGGCCCAATAATAGCGAAAACAATGCACAGCGGAAGACTTTAAACTCACTAACACTGTATGCACAAATGCAACCTATGGATCCAAGCCCTGTCCAAGGGATACGCTTCAGCTCGCCCGGTACGTTCCTGCACTACAAACAACTCATCCTACGGGATGAAACCCCGCAGGCGAGGGGTGAGTCCGAAACGCTCACCGACGAAAGATAAACAGTGGCATATTCAACCATAATACTTTTGAAATAAACACAACAATCACAACAATGAGCCCCAACAATCACATCACAAGGGTACTGCTATAACAACTATCACATACTACACGACAGAGGAATCCAACTCAAACAACACATCAGAGGAAACCGACACGAACAACACGATAGAGGAATCCTACTAAATCATATCAAAGCCAGGAACAAATGAATACTCATTAATTTTTATTACCAATTTTATCTTCCGGGTCCCTGTCACTGGACAAGCTAGGGTCGTACCAGGTTATCAATTAATTCCGGATGCTAGGTCAAGAACCAATCCACATATCAGAACAACCGGATATTCGGCATATCCGAGCCACTGGGTATTCGGTATACCCCAACCACAGGCGACGTCATGCCAACCAGATATTCGGCATATCTGAGCCACTGCGGATATTCGGCATATCCGAGCCACTGCGGATATTCGGCATATCCGAGCCACTGGGTATTTGGTATACCCTAACCACAGGCAACAAGCCAAACGGATATTCGGTATATCCGAACCACTGGGTATTCGGTATACCCTAACCACAGGCATCAACATGCCAACCAAATCAAGTAACCAAACCAAGTAACCGACCATAGCATCCCAGAATTAATCTTCAAACCATCGGGTCGTACCACTACTTCCCACATATTTCATCATCTCATATCAATTCCAATTCCGATTTCCACTTTCCATTTCTCAATTATTCACATTCAATAGTTTATTCTAATTATCCAATCACAACACTGTCTACCGTCAGCAATCACAATATCCATAACAGTCAAACAATTATCCAATTTCCTATTAGCACAAGTTACACAACAGGCCAATCCCTCATCAGTTCATAACATCAATTACTCACAGTCCAACTTCAAACACAACACAGTATCCAG
Source organism: Turnera subulata (assembly GCA_028386065.3). Classification (NCBI taxonomy): domain Eukaryota; kingdom Viridiplantae; phylum Streptophyta; class Magnoliopsida; order Malpighiales; family Passifloraceae; genus Turnera; species Turnera subulata. Next base: position 167,476 of record JAKUCV010003124.1, on the reverse strand, counting down.
TGAACCAACAACAGTCATACAACAGTTCATTCAAGTAAATCAACATCATAGCAACAACAACAACAATAACCATAGCAGCCAAGTACCCAATACAATTCCATATTACCAAATATCCATCAACAGTACATATAACACCAATTATTCACAATGAACAGTTCATCACAACATCCACACGTCCAATAGCACAGTCCATCAACAGCAACATCAATAACCACAACAGTCAAATATCCGATAATGACCCCCCCTCAGTAGTTCATTCAAACAACAAAACACACAATTATCCACATTGACCAGTTTATCATTATTTTCAACACAATATCGCAAATCCAATATCACAGTCTAAGATCAACAACAACGTCGACATCATAGCAGTCTATCAACCAACAGTAATCACCTCAGCAGTTCAATCAAGCAGCAAAGCACACACAGTATTACGGGCACATATCAAGGGTTATCCATCCTCACCTTGGCCGATTACTCAACTCCGGAAACTATGACCGGTCCGACGCCGGCTCCTCGGGAAACGGCCCGATATCCAAAAACCTATACAACAATCAATACACTCACATAAATGCACATAAGAGTATGTCATGATGCCAATACTACGAAACTACCCATCCCGATTACATATCCGTTTGTTATTTCTATTTACCGAAAATATTTGCTGAACGTATTTCCGAATATAATTTCGGTACTATACTTTAATTAAAACTCTTTTCAAAATATATTTTCATAAATAGCTATAATTTTCCAATTAACATATGTATATATTTTCCATGATATTTCTATAAAAATTATTATACTTCCAAAATATAATCCCCAAGTGTTATTACTTTTTAGAAAACTCTATTTTCAGAAAGTATAATCGTATACACCCATTTCCTGGAATACAAACGAATTTATTAATATACATATACAATTTTCCCAAATCACTTCTATGTTTTAATTTTCAAGTGTTAATCATAAAAATATATAAGTCAGATTTTATTTTATTATTTATTTTATTTTATTATCATTATTATTACTGATTTATTGTTATATATTTTTTTATTGTTGGACTGGGCATGAACAAGACCAACCCAGGCTTGAGCAGGACCAGCCCAGGTCTCCAGCCTACGCCCAGAACATGCAAGCCCAATACATAACCCACAAAACTCACCCAGGCCCAAAATGAGCACAGCCCACAAATACCAACCCATATGCATAACCCAACACTCAGCCCATGACCCGTTCACAGCTGGGTCGGATCCCCCCAAAGGAGCAGGTCACCATCTTTGTACGCTCACCTTGGTGAGCTTGGCGGCGGCAACGCGAGCAAAACGGGAAGGGAACGGAGGCGATGGCGGCACAGCTGTCGGGCGAGACGCGGTTGTGGGCCACCGAATGCAGAGAGGAAGGCAAGGGCGAGACAGATCCGACGGTGGCGTCTCGGCTGCGGTGGGGACGCGGCTCGTCTGTTGCGTGAGAGGAAGACGACGTCGGCGGCGGTGACGAGCAGGGGAGGAAGGAGGAAGGAGGTGGCGCGGGGCTGCACATCACGGGCAGGAGGAAGCCACGGCGGTGGCAGGAGGGACGTGGTCTGCTACAACTCAGATGAGGAGGCACGGTTGAAGGCCGGTGACGGTGCCGGGGAGGAGAAGGGGAGAAGCGGAAGGTGGCTGTGAAGGGTGGTAGTTCACGATGGAGAAAGAAGGAAGGGAGATGAGGTGATGAGGTGTAGGAAAAGATGGAGAAGTGAAATAAAGAAGACGGGGAAGAAACGGACAGTGAAGGTCACGGGAAAGTGAAGAAGGAAGAAAAAGTAAAATAAATGGGCCAGGGCGGCGGGAGGAAGGAAAATGGAGAAGAAAAGAAAAGAAAGGAGAAAAGAAAGGAAAGGGAGGGGAAGAAAGAAAAGAGAGAAGAGAAGTGGGGCTCGCGTGGCCGGGGAAAACCGGGAGAGAGGAAGAAATGTAACCGGGAAAGAGGAAGAGGAAGAAAAAGAAGAAAGAAGAGTGGCTCGGGGCAACCACATTCGGCCGGTCCGGATTCTCGTGTCGGGATCTCGTAAACGCAGGGATACTCCCGTCTTTCCGACAAATCCCTCCCGAGTCCAAAAATATGACTTGGGCTCGGAAAATCCGATTAATTCCCCTGAACGTCGTCCAAGTCTCGGAACTGGAAACCGAGGCTCGGTTAGTTAGAAAGATGCTCCCGAGCGCGGGAAAACTCTCGGTTTCGAAAAAAACGATTACCGATTTACCTCGAATTAATTATCCGAGATTAATTTATTCGGTAAATCACTATATAACGACTTTAACGGTCCCGGTAAATATCCAAATTTTACCCGGGCTGTTACAATATTAAACTATCTTGTAGTAAATAAAATCAACAACAAACTTTGGATGGAAATGCACTGTCTACTATCCAAAGTCTTCCTCTTGTCTTAAGGTCTTGCTCACCTCTAGTTTAGATGCCTCTAAATTTCTCCAGATTGACAAGATACCACAGCATGGACAGTTAAAAAAAGTTAGTACTGCCAAAATTAGAATTCCTTCCAGGGGGGAGAGGGGGGCAAGGAGGGCCCTGAGCCCCCCTAAATCCGATATATTATTATTTATGATAATAAAAATGCATAGAATTTGTGTTGGTTTGATGGTGAGTGGCGTCTTAAATCACGTAGTTGGTGCGCGGTTCGTGTCTAATCTTAATAAGATTTAATGTGGCATTTTATCAAATATTGACTGGAGGAGACGAGAGACATTTTTTTTGGTGAAAAAGATGCATTAAAACAAAGTTAAGTTGTTACATCCCTAGGGGTTGTACACCCTCGACTGTCTGCAACTAGGTGAGACACACAGTAGTCAGGACAAACCGACAAGAGTCTAAATTCCTCTCCAGTAGATAGCGCGTGTTTAGCCAGACTATCGGCGGCGAAATTCGCTTCGCGATACACATGAGCAACAGAGACTGTCCATCGCCGTTGTAAGAGCTCCCTTATACATTCCATTAGGGGAGTGGGTTCAAAGCGACTGGTGGTCCGATTTGTGAGGAGGAGGACCAGATCATGGTTATCGAGTTCCACTTGGAGTTTAGAGATCCCACAGTTCCATGCAGTACACAAGATGCCATGTACCGCCCACTGCTCCGCCATGATGGCTGTGCAAGGACGCAATCCATGAGTAAAGCCATGGATCCATTGGCCAGCCGAGTTTCTGATCAGCCCTCCAGCACCAGCCCTCCCCGTCAGTTGGCTTACGGCACCGTCTGCATTAGCTGGAGGTGGGTGAGCAAGACCCTTGTTTAAATGAATGAAGGATAATACTGATTTTCAAAGACTTTGAATGTGAATATGTCTTGATTGGCTGTATTTTTCAATTGGGAAATAATTGTGGTCAGCAGGAAGCCACGCAACGCAGAAATGGCAGTTTTTAACTTTTAAGCCAATAACTTTTCCTTCCGAATTCATGCATACCATTCCAATTCCAGATATCTTATAAATTTGAAGGAGCAATCATCATAACGATAATCACTTTAATTTTTTTTTTATCAAAGATAATCACTTAAACCTAGTCTGATCTTCTAGCAAAAAAAAAAATTTGCAATTCTCCCTTTGGTCCTCCAATTCCAACAAGTATCCTCTCTCACTTTTGAAAGGTTTGATGGTATGACACTGTAAATTGACAGGATTTAATCAAATCTCCAAGCATCACACACGATTGAAATAAGAGAAATGTGGTCTTCCAAGTCCAACTCCTTAACGCACCATATTTATAACAACATAAGTTCTTTTTTTTCTTTTTTTTTTATCAAACAACAACATAAATAGTCAGCCAAAAAAAGGGCTGCAGAAATATACTCCGCAGTAGTCCACATTGATATCAGCACAGTCCAGTCAGTCCTAATCCTCCAATCCATCTAAATTAGTCAATAAATTAATCACAACAACCAAAAAGGAAATCATAAATAAGAAATATTTTGCCGGCCGTGGTTGGTTTTTAAACCTGCCCGCCGCAAAAAACCTTCTCCGTCGGTCACAAAAGTTTAAAAAGCTGCCACTTCTGCGTTGCGTGGCTTCCTGCAGACCACAAAATTGAATAATAACAATTCTCGGGTTTACCTTTAACCGCCCAGTCAGTTAACCAAAAAAGGGCGGGCAACGGGCAGGTCCCCGGGACCTAACACGTTTCCTCTGTGATTCGTTGATACATACAGTTTCCTTCCAAAACCAGACAAAAAGTAACCATGACGCAGGTCTTAATAATGCAGATTCTTCTACAGTAGATTCACTCTCCTTTTATAGAATCTGCCCGCTCCCCCTTTCAGATAAGAAAAATCAACCACACCAAACAGAATCCGATCCAAATACCCTTTGCTCTCCCGAGTCAGGGAAAGCGGGCAGCGTGGACCTAATCTTATACGTAACGTACACTGGATAAATAATTGTTTCCTTTTCTTTTTTGGGTACAGTTTTGAAGGTTCCTGTTTTTATTAAAAAGACACAGTCTTTGTTGGTGCTCTGGCGGCTTGGGTGTCAGAAACTGAAGGAAAGTTGGGATCTTTTTTATGGGTTTTCTAGTTGATTCGCAAAATGACGGTGGTGGTGGTGGTGGTGGTGGGTTGGGGGTGTTGGGTGGTTGTGTTAGGGGTTTGATAAGGAGAAAGCAGGTTGACTCCGTCCACGTCAAGGGAAATGGTGGTCACCATCAATTAGCCAAGGAGTTGTCTGTTCCTTACCTTGTTGCAATTGGTAATAGTTATGGTGTTTAGTGCTTGCTTGTTCCTCTACTTTGTGGTTCGGGTTTGTTTTGCTGCACCAGTCTGGTTTGGTTTCTGCTCTACTCCCTCGTTTTTGCTGCTACTTTGAAGTCTGGATGGCGTTAAAATAGATCTATTTGTTTTTGTATTTGTTTTTTGATCGATGAAATGAAGCTAGTTGTTTGGGTTATCTTTTGATGGATCAGTTCCTTTCAGAGTCGCCCTCTTGTATTATAAGTTGTTGGTCCTGCAGGCAAAAACGTTTTAGTGTTCATTTTGTCTTTTGATGGAACTTAGTCTAATTAATTCCCCAACGAAAATATTTACTTTTGAGTGCTGTATAACTAGGCAAGTTTTGTCTGTCTTTGTAGCTTTATATATGCTTGTGATTTTGCTCTCCTCTATCTTAAATGATACCGAGACGGATGAATCCTGTAGATGCTTTTGCTGACTTTTACATTTTGTCTTTCTATCTGAATAACTTCCTGCTGAAGTCCTGTACACACTGATCAGGTGTTGGCTCAACAATTGGAGCCGGTGTTTACATTCTTGTTGGAACGGTGGCTAGAGAGCATTCTGGACCAGCGATCACAATATCCTTTCTTATAGCTGGAATTGCCGCTGCTCTTTCTGCTTTTTGCTATGCAGAACTTTCAAGTCGATGTCCATCTGCTGGCAGTGCGTATCATTATTCTTACATATGTTGTGGAGAGGGGTATCTACTAGTTCTTTCCTGCTTAAGATTCAAAGTTTTGCTCTGATGTGATTCTTTGTTCAAGTTATATGTAACTCAAAAGGCACATGCTGGACCATTTTCTTTGTAGTATACTTTTTCTATATATTGTAGGAATTAGTTGATCATATGCAGAGAAGAGGTTATAAGCTCATTCTTGTATTCATTTTGGATTTGTCAAACTGTTTGGTTTGCCTTGTTAACTGATTGGCAATGCCAAATGCAGTATTGCGTGGTTGATTGGCTGGGCTCTCATACTGGAATACACAATCAGTGGATCAGCAGTTGCTCGTGGTGTCTCCCCAAGTCTGGTTCAGTGAATTTCTATAACTCAAATTTCTATTTCAAAATATACATATATATATTTAGTTATCTCCTTACAGTTTAGGGCATAGTTTAGTTGGTATACAGTCCTATGGACTGCCATCTGAAGAACATGGCTGAATGCATCCTTTCAAAGGTTTATCCTTTTCTAGTGGAAGATATACTGTGCAAATAGTTTCAGTTCTTGTACTTCCTAGTAATGGGTACAACCAATAACTTCTTGCAGATATATGCTTGCTTTCGGTGACAATATAATCCTTATTCTGGGGCTCTAGCTTCAATGCAATTCTCTGCCAAACTAAACAATTTGGTTCTTGGATGATACCTAAATGGAAATTACTCCCCATATTTTCATCATTGGAATCAATCTTATGCATCTTTATTACCTGGAAAGTTGAATTCAGTAATTCACAGGGTTTGGCAGAATATAATTGCAAGAATTGCTTTTTCATCTTCTTGAATAAATATGATTTGCTGAACTGTGTGATCTCCCTTTTTTCCCGCTTACAAAATCTATCAGTTGATGCCTTTTGGTGTTAGCCTTATAGTAAAAGGAAATGTGCTTTAACCTGTGAGGTAAAACTTATGTCATGATTCTTTTTGTTTCCAGTAAAATTGTCATTTCATTGCACATAACTTCATGTTTTCTGCTGGACTATTTTCCTCTTTGATTCCCTTCTGACTTACAGTATATACCTTTCTAATCCATACCATATCATGCATCCAGTCATTGCTTTTTGGAGGTCCAGATAGTCTTCCTGTATTTTTGGCTCGCCAGCATATTCCTGGACTTGATATTGTGGTTGACCCATGCGCTGCCATTTTAGTCTTTATTGTCACTGGGCTTTTGTGTGTTGGAATCAAAGAGGTACCCTTCTGTGACTAATGATGTATTCCCTTTATTTCCCAAGCTATCTTCCGGGACAAACGTTTCCTTTGCCCATTTTTTTGTCAAACTGCTTGAAAAAAGAAAATTAATTGTGCAGAGTGCTCTAGCACAAGCTATAGTCACCTCCGCAAATGTATGTGCCATGCTTTTTGTCATAATCGCTGGCAGTTATCTGGGATGCAAGACTGGATGGCCTGGATATGGACTTCCTACTGGGTAATAAATATCCTATATTGAAAATTCTCTCATAGACATCATTTATATAGTTTATACAGATCTAGATCTTTTCCATGGACAGGTATTTTCCCTTTGGCGCAAATGGGATGCTGGCAGGATCCGCCACAGTATTTTTTGCTTATATTGGCTTTGATACAGTTGCCAGCACTGCTGAGGAGGTATGTCTTCTTTTTATTTCAATCCTCTGCTTTTCTATAATACTTATCTATCTCGTATAACTCCCTCCATGTCTTCTTTTCTATAATATCTATCATTCTCATATAACTCTCCCCGTCCTGATGCCATAATTGTTGGAATTTTAACTTCATGTTTATTTAATAATTTTTCCTGCAGGTAAAGAATCCTCAGCGAGATTTGCCGCTCGGAATAGGACTTTCCTTGTTTATTTGTTGTGGCTTATACATGCTGGTTTCTGTTGTTGTTGTTGGGCTGGTACCTTATTACGCAATGGATCCTGATACTCCTATCTCCTCTGCATTTGCTGGTCATGGAATGCAATGGGCAGTGTAAGTTTGTAGTGATGCACCAAATGCATGGCTTATCGATTGTTTTCTGAATTTCTGCATTATGTTCTTGCTTGTGCATCCAGATACATAATTAGTGTTGGGACTGTTATGGCTCTCTGTGCGACATTGATGGGTTCACTGCTTCCTCAGGTAATTAAATGGATTTTCAAAGTCCTGTGAGATTTTCTTATCGTTTCTTTCTTGTGAATCAGTTCAATTTTTTAGTATCTATCATTTCTGTGTAATGATTTATCAATTGTCTTATTTCTTTATCCCTCAGCCCCGAATTTTTATGGCAATGGCAAGCGATGGTCTACTACCATCTTTCTTCTCTGATATTAATAAAAGCACTCAAGTTCCTGTCAAAGGCACTTTGGCAACTGGCCTTGTAGCTGCAATATTGGCATTTTTTATGGACGTTTCTGAGTTGGCTGGGATGGTAAGTTAAGATTCTTGTACTATTAAGTGAAGAATGACCACAAACTGTGGCATTTTTCATGCATATTTCTTCTTCATGGTAATGCTATTCAGGCTTTTAATTGTGTTATTTTCTGCAGGTCAGTGTTGGCACACTTCTTGCTTTCACCGTTGTTGCTATTTCTGTATTGATTCTGAGATATGTCCCACCAGATGAGGTTCCATTTCCAGCATCTCTTCAGGCAACAATAGATTCTGTGTCATTGCAATTCAGTGGGGCTGCTCGGAGTGTGGATGGAAAGAAGCCATATGTATATGTTGGTACTTCAAAAGATAGCAGCGTGCCTTTACTAGGCAAAGAGAAAGCAGCTGTTAGTTATCCAATTATTTTGAAACAATTATCTCAAGGAAATGGTAAGTTTCTTTGACCTTTTATGTTTCTTTAGCATGGATATAAGCTTGAGATCATTACAATTCTTGCCTGTCTCCAAGTCTTCCACCCCCACCCCAAGCACCACAGGAGAAAAGTTTGGTAGGATGGCTAGGATGCTGGATTCATCCGTTTGAGTCATTGTGTGACTGACTTGGCCCCATAAACTATTATGCTTCTGCTAAGTCACACAGTACAAGACATTGCCACACTAACTTATAGAAAAATGATGTCAAGTTATCCAGATTGACAAACATTGTTTATCCAATGTTGAGGCATCATGCTTGCTTTTGGCATATTTATGAGTTGTTCTTGGAGGCATGCATTCTGGAATTCTTTCGCAAAGAGTGTAAACAGAATTTGCTGCTATATCTAGCTGCCAATAAAATTGCAAAGGATTGCTTGAAGATTGACTTGTCCCAAATTGTAGTCTATAGTATATGCCTGATACCTAGATATAACCACACTGGAATTTAGTACTGGTGTGCATCTTCATGGTCTTTTAATCATCTCGGTCTTCTGTCTTTGATCTGTTGATATTTTTATGTTGATCTAGTCAACCTAAATGAAGAGACCAGGCGGAAATTTGCTGGCTGGACCATAGCTCTCACTTCTTTGGGTGCACTTGTCCTGACATTTGCTGCTTCAGAATTTAGTCTTCCAAGGTTGGTTAGCTGCTCCTATCTGTGTTGCCTAGACCCAAGACAAAGTGGGGAATAAATAGTTGTCTTGGTCACTATCAATAAATGATGGCTATAAACCTAAAGCTTCTATGTTTTGTCTGGAAGGAGAGAGAGGGTTAGAAATTTCTGCTGTGCCCATATGTTGTGCTTTATTTTCTTACAAATGTACTTTATTGTTTTATTCTTCCATCAGGCTTCTCCGTTTTACCTTATGTGGCGTGGGTGGTGCTATTCTTCTGCTTGGTTTGATTATTCTTACTTGTATAGAGCAAGATGACGCAAGGCATAGCTTTGGGCATTCAGGAGGTATGTACTTGTATAGTCAGTTTGCTACTCAATGAGGTTGGTCTAGTTTAAGAAAATTCTCTTTTCGATCTTTTACTGCAGCTTGAAGCAAACATCAAATGTTCATAAGGTTGTGAACACCAGCCTTTTTTAGCATAGAACAGGCTTGATCCTCTGGAAGAAGTTTTGAGAGAATATTGAATATGTTTCTTTGTTGACTGTTCCAGAAACTGACGGAGCATTCTAAGCATGTTCTTCAGTTCATACAAGAAGGGTCACATTCACTATGGTTTTCTATCATCAAGTTGCATAATGCAGATTTAACTAAATCCAACACTTGGGACGGCACTTGTTATGCACTGATAGCTTCTTTTAGCTGTGCATTGGAGGCCCCACCTAGGAGTCATTTGCAATCTTGATTAACTGCTTTTGTTGGTTCAATATTTGCACGGCACTGCTTGTTTGTCTGCGTACTGTCATAAGTAAAAGTCCTCCATCAACAAGAAATAACAAATTCTTTGCAGGTTTTACTTGCCCTTTTGTGCCACTCCTTCCTATTGCCTGCATTCTCATCAACATGTACCTGCTGATTAATCTGGGGTGAGTATTCAATAAATTATTGTGCAATTCACTCTACTGTCAGGAATTCATGATTCAAATATTATGCCATACAGTTACTGAAAAATATAGCTGTTTATTTTCTAGATATTTCTATTTGTACAATATTACCTGATCTTTGTATGTGCTACTTGAGCTTCGATCTAGTTAATCCACTGGCTTCTGTCTTGATTTCTGCTCCAATTATCTTCTTCAACTCTTTTTCTCATCCAAAATTCTTTTTCTTACCACTCAGTGTTGGAACCTGGGCCCGGGTTTCTGTGTGGCTGATGATTGGGGTGCTGGTTTATGCATTCTATGGAAGGACACACAGCTCGCTACTCAATGCAGTATATGTGCCTGCAGCTCATGCTGACGAAATTTATCGCAGCTCTAAGGATAGTCTGGCTTAGTTCAGGATATTGGTAATCTCCTGTAGTTCTCGAAACAAAATCTCTATGTTGTATGATTAGACAGTGTCATTCTTACCTGTCCCCATGTGGTGTGTGTGTTGTTAGGTGGGGCCCGAGTGGCTGAAATGAGTCTCACATGTATTTAGTATTTATTGTATAGGTGGTTATTCTGGGGACTCCTTCAAATACTGTACATAATTTGCTGAATGAAAAGAAAATGTAATACCATTGAAGCTTAGTTAAAAGATCCATTCTGTTTGATTATTTGGATGCGTATACTCTAGAAGATTTTAGTAGAAGCACTTGACGGTGAAAAGTGACCCATTTTTTTGTGTGAAATTGATACTAGAAGATTTTAGTAGAAGCACTTGATTGTATGAATATTTTCTGGTTGGTGGTTCATAGGAGGTTAAAACTTAAAATCAAAAAGCTTACAAGCAGGCAGGCACAAAATTCATTTCGATGGCTCAAACTTTCATAAACGTTGTGATAGCTGAGGTGCCTAATATGGTAGATCAGGAATTGAGTTGCTCAAGTGGCCTTGAGAGCCTGTTATTGTGTGATTAAGGAATGGCTAAGGTCAATCTTTTGAAACCAATCGAATAAGGTAAACAGGAAGCATCTGTTTCTGTCTCTATGTTCTCTGATATGACATGCATGGGTTTCACAGGGCTAGGCAATAGTGTCGGTTATTCACAGGTGGCCGAGCATACTCAACCCAAGGATAGTGAATTGATGACAAAACTTGACAAAGAGACAGGACTTCGGATACTAGTGGAAGTGCTTGCATATTCTCTTTTTTGACGGTGCCCAATGTTTACAAGCATTGGACGTGAAAACAGCACCAACGGACGGGCAGAGGAAAGAACTAAATACGTGCTCCAAACCAAATATCAACAGCTGAAAATAGTAGAATGAGACCAGTTTTAATTTGGACACAAACTGTATAAAACATTTTAGGGACGACCGCCACATGGAAGATGTACAAGGTGCAAGAAAAAAGAGGCACTCCCTTGTCAATAAGGTAAAAAAGAAAAAATCCCCTCCTGGAACCTTCAAGTAACACGAATAAGGAGAACAACCATGATAAAAATACACGTCATTAGGAAGATAACCAGCCATGTGAAGCATGTAGTCTTGGAAGTCTTCGAGTATACTTCTAACGCTCTTACATTGGCACGACCAGTCCCAGCCAAGCTTTGCTCAATAGCACTCTCCGTAGAATCAAGTATCTGCATTGAAACAATAACTGGATTGTGAGAAAAATAGACTGCAAAGTTATGGCTCAGAAAAGAACTGATCGTATCTGGAAATTCGACAGCAAATTCATCCCTATCTTTGCATTTGAATAATTTTTTTACGTATGGCAGTAGCAGGTAACGTTAGAGATGACAAAGTTTAAGAAAGCTACAGGTTTTTACAGTGCATTGGAACAACTTGCGCCCAAATCAGATCTGAGGAGCTTCAAATTTTTGTTTCTAGTTTTTGCAAATTCTACAACAATATGAATTATGCAATGAAAAAAACCATGTATGACAAACATAATCACTGATGATAACTCAAGCAATTGGTATCAGTACCAAACCAGTGCACCTAAATCATAGAACACTAGCCAGTCAGTTTCCCTCAGCCTATGTCTTCCAGCAAAACCATTGTAATTCAAATTGTATACTGTCCTTAGGAATAAAATACGTCCCAAAAAAAGGCATTTAATGAATTATGAACACTATCAATGAACAAAATGATCAGAGACATGATTGAGCACCCAAAGTTCAAACCTTTTCAGTGTCTTGCAAGGACCTATGCATTAAGAGACTGCTCTCTTTGAGTTGTTTTGCTAATCCAACCATTTCATCTGTCAAGTCCTCTTGAAGCTTTCTGTTAAGGACAGAAAAAAGCTTAAAACTTTGGGAGATAAGATGAATGCGATACATCCAGTCCAAATTCCTGTGTACCCTTAAATATTTGCCGGAATCATTTTAGCGATAATAGCACAACAGAGAGAAAATATAACTCAAGATGTCCGAGGAAGAAGTAAAACTAATACAGTAAATGATAAAATACTTACTGAGGAACAACAACAATCTTCCGTTTTTAAAAAGTTAAACCACATTGCAGTGAGTTTTTCACGCCATCTTTGAAACCTAACGAGACGCATCATCTAATCAAATTGTAATAGGAAGAGAAAAAAAGCTGACAGTACCTGTGCTTTTCAATATGAGCTTGTGCTGCAGCGTCCAGTTTGACAGGTGCTGATGCATCGGCCTGAATTTCATGAGTTTTCTCTTTTACATTTGAGGCAGGCCTGTGTAACGAGCAAAGCAAAACAAATTGGCATAATCTACACGCCTAAAAATCCACAAGAAAATGATGGAGATTTTTTTAATTCATAAAAATCCTAGCAAACTACAGAGCTACTTACACAAATCTCCTCCTCAAGCCTGGAGAAGAGGGAATGTGACTTTCTCCATCTTTGGCAGTCGGGCTGTCTTTTGTAGCACTCGCGGGAGAAGACTCCGTGGATACCTTAATATCGGGCTGAGACAACAAGATAAACAGAATGGTTAGCATTGATAATTTTCATCCAAATGGGGCTGGTACGATGTGGAGGTTGCTGATTAGCTTATTATACCCCTCTTTAAACCTTATTCCCTTCACAAAATATAAGCATATAGCAACTTAATTACCAAAGGAGCGGCTAATTTGGAAGCAATTGCTTCAATCTTCTCCGAATAATCATTCAATTTGGCCTTGGAAACTCTGATGAAACAAACCCAGAAGAACAGTCATTGTATGAAGCAAACAAAACTAAAAAACACTATCACCGAAACAAAAGATCCGTAGTATGTTAACTGACCTAGGCAAGTCATCTGCGGTTCTCTCTTCAGCGAGTTGCTCCAATTGTTCCCGAAGAGTAGCAATATACTGTGAAAAAAAACATTTCATTTATTCACATTTTTGTTCAAGATAAACAAAGACGAGTATATTGAGAAAAAAAAAATCGGATAAAATAAAAAAGCAGGTACTTACTGCAACTTACGTGTACGAGTTTGGCTTGATTTTGTTGCTGAGGAGCGGCGGCGAGTAACCTCCTCAAGTTTATCTCGGTTTTGCTGATTCCCATTTCGAAGATTTAACGGAGATCGGCGAAACTCACAAATCGGAGATGAGTCGATTATCTGCACGGCAAAAATCAACGGGTGTTTTTTTGGAATCAATGGACGATCCAAGAGAAAAGAGAGAACATAAATGAGAAAATAAATACCTGATTTTAACGGCAGATTTTGTGGATTTACGGATGCCGAATTTTGGGAAAGGGAGGGAAGATTGAGAGGAATGAAGAAGAGGGGAAAAGACGTCAAGGAAAATGTAGTAACCGTAAAACAGACAGGATGAAGTATGGTCGTTGCTTGGAAACGACGTGCCACGTAGGCAGACTACAAGTTTCCAAAAACATACTACACTTGAAAAGAACATAACCAATGTTAAGGTTGTAAATGAGCCTAGCTAAGTTACACGAGATTGCAATAACTATTCGAACTCGCCTTGATGACTCCTTGAACTCGACTGGATCATATCGAACTCGAGTCGAGCTTTCATTCGAGCCGAGTTCAAGCCTGCTATACTTTACCTTGTTAGGCTCGCGAGTCTTAAATTAGGTCTACTAGTTATAATTTGGATTGGGTTTTTAAAATTTCCCAAAGCCTAATCTATAATTAAAAAAGAACTCAAAACCCATCCCTAAAATGGTTGTTCTTCTTCAACAATGAAAACAATAACCCAATGATTAGATCAACTGGTTGGAGTTGTTCTAGCTTAATCAAGGGATCTCGAGTTCGAACCTTGGGAACACAGCACTCTAGGGGCTAGAGGCGCCAACCTGTATGGTTCCAATCATGCCTTGAGCTGGATTAGTCTGGGCTCGTTGTTATTCCTTAAAGGTGGATTGGCCCAGGACACCAGTGCGAAAGCAAAAAAAAAACAAAAACAAAAATTTGATCACAGTGCGCCGTCTGCATCTACTGGCCGTTGCCGACGCGATCAACTCTTCCACCACCCCCGCTACTCTCTACCATATTTGATCTATCCCCTTATCCATTCTCGTTCTTCAATGACAACATCTCTATGATGGCTTCCACCACATCCAACTGCCAAGTTAACATATCCGGTGCGACGATGGTTATTATCATCTTAGGCAATGCCTTTGTAATTGTGTTTTTTTTTTTTTTTTATGAGTGTGTGTGTGATTTTGAGGAAAGGTAAAATGAGGCCTAGGGTGGGTATATGGAGAAACGATTAGCTTTAGCATAAATGGCAGTGAGCGGCGATGTGAGGTATATCGAGCTTAGTTGAGCCGAGTTCGAGCCTGTCTTTTGCTTAACGAGCTTGAGCTCGAAATCGAAGCTTGATCGAGCTCCAGTCGAGTTCGAGTATAATTTTTCCTTGACGAGTTCGAGTCAAGCCTGCCTATACTTAGCTCGTTTACACCCCTAACTAATGTTGTTAAATTCGGACCGGAAGTTGACCCGCTCGGACCACAAGGTCACGAATTTCCCTATGTAAACAATCAAACTTGGATTCAACCAAAAATTTACAAATGAATTATGAACTCAGCAAACCAAACAGGTCGGTCCAGGTTTGAAAACACTAGACATAACCCACTAGATTGTGTTTCTAAGGTTCTATTTTTCATTATACTAAAATGACAAAAATTTGCTTTTCCCAACCCTAAACTTTCAATTATAAGAAAAAATGTCACAATCCTTATATTTATGATCCCAAAGACTTTTTTCCCCCAAAAAATTTTACCCTGCTATAGGTTGGGTTTGGGATGAGGGGATGGGACATGCGCAAGGAGTTTAATTTAGTTTCTAATATTCATAAAAAAACTTTTAAATTCTGATATAATTTAGCATGTTAGAAAAAAGATGAAAGCTTGAAATTATAAATAAGCGTCAAAAGTTGTATTTAGCATCCAAGATGAAAAATAATTTTTCCAGCAAAAAAAACATATCAGATGCAATGGATAATTGTTGTGTGGAAACTAAAAAGTACCACAAAAAAACACAACTAAACCCAACTCAAATCCCATAATATCAAAGAACAAACCTAAAAAACATAAAAAGAAAAAAATCCAGGCATTTTTTCCCTGAAGCAAGCTAGCTGTAGCGGCCCTAGAACAGACACAGCTCCTCGATCTACTTCCCAAAGTACACACACCATCCCTCCCTGCTCCCACCCTACAAAACTCACGTTTGCTAAATGGATTCCATAAGCATATTCCTCTCCCATCCAAAACAGACCACATGATTATAACATCATTGGCTCTAACCCCCCGAGCTCACATGGTCTCCGTCACTCCCTAGCCTTTCCCCACCTCGTACCTACTTACGTGTCGCGGCCCGATTGGATCCGGTAACGTAACCCAATCAACACGCGGGCGATCAGTTATTAGCCTCCCCAGGTCCAGAATCGTAAATTAACGAAACTCCCATGGGTAATCCAGTCACGCCGACACAAATTATCCCCCAAGTCTTCTCCCAGTCTCTCACCCAAAAAGTAAAGGAAACAAAAAAAAAACCAACACAAAGAACCGCTCTCTTCTCTCTCTCTCTCCATTTCTCGCTTCGCTCAAAACTCAAAAAAAAAAAAAAAACAAACACGTTTTGCGCTCGTCTCTTCAACATCGAATGCTCTTCTTCCACATTTATCCCCGCCCTACCCCATTCTTACCTTCACTTTCCTTCTTGGTACTCTCGTAATTTTACTCCATTACCGATCCCAATCCCATTACCCCTCTCCTATCGCCGCCGATCTACTCTCTTCTTCTTTATTTTTTTTCTCTCTCTCTCTCTCCGCTTAGGGTTTTCACTCCTCGGTTTTTCTGTTCTTCCCTCTCCCCGCCGCAAAGTTTACTTCCAATTAGGGTTTATCCAGTGCCAATTCTTCGCAATCGGGATTCGGTGCGCGTCGAATTAGGGTTTTGATATCTTCCAGTAACGGTACTTGCGGATAAGGATTCGAGTGCGGCTTTAGGGCTTGTTGGTGTTCTGTTAGTGATGCCGAAGAGTTCGCGTCACAAATCGAGCAAGCATAGTTCCCGGGAGTACTCGGATTCGGAGAAGGACTCCTCGAGCTTGAAGGAGAGGAAGGGGAAGGAGGAGAGTGGGAGTGTTAGGGTTTCGAAGGAGTCCGGCTCCAGCGAGAAGCGGAAGTTCGATGTGAAGGATTCCGGGAATGGGGACTACGTGGAGGAGTACTCTTCTTCGTCGAAGAGGCGGAAAGAGAGAGGAGGCGGAGGAGGGGAGGATGGGGTGAGTGACAGGTGGAATGGAGGAGATGAGGATGGTGGTGGAGCGGAAGTGACGAAGAGGGTGAAGGAGAAGACTGGCGAATCTAAGAGTAGGAGGAGGGACGACAGTGTGGAGAAGAGTAGCGGGAAGAGTGAAGGGAGGCATAGGGATTCTGGGAGTCGGAAAGAGGGAAGGGAGAGTGAGAGGGAGAGGGAAAGGGAGAGAGATAGGGAGAGGGATAGGGATAGGGATAGGGATAGGGAGAAGGAAAAAGAGCGGAAGGGAGGGAAGGAAGGGAAGAGTGAAAGGGCGGGCGATGGAGATGAGCCGCGTGCGTCCAAGCAAGTTTCTGAAAAAACTGGTAAGGTAACTTGATTGATCTACTGGTTGTGGGAGTATCAGTTTCTCCGTTGCTTAATATTGCTTTATATTAAGTTTTTGTCTTTACTCGTGCAATGTTTTCTTTTTCTCTTTAATCTGGAGAAATTAACTACTGGACCTTGATTATTATGCTTTTTGATGTGAGGGTAAGAATGAATTCTGTATCGGTTACGAAAAAGAATATGCATGATAACTCATTACATTTGAATAAGATGATCAAATTTTGCTAACCTCATGATACTTCAGATTTAGATAGGCGCATGCATTTTCTGTCTGTTTCAAATCGTGCTTATAGGTCCGTGGCAGGTGCTTAAAGGGACATTTCTCGAATTTTTTGTCTATAGAGCTCGCCCAGTGTTTATGCTTTCATATATAGTTTGTTAAAAGTATCGGATTTGGATTTCCTATAATTTGATGGTAGTGTTACGAAAGAGTCAGTATCTAACTGCTTAAGAAATGATGCAAGAAGCTTCACTTATATTGTTGTGGAGAGGACGCCATTTGTTCTATGCACAATAATTGTGGTTATTTCCACTTAAAATTTCTGGTTTTTGGCCTAAGAGCTTGAGGAATCATTTAAACATTTAAGGAATTGCCTGCTAATGCTTCACATACATCATTTTTGCCCGTAGGATGCTTCGTTGACTCAGTAGCCATTGGGCCACTCATCTGCTTGAGTTGTAGTGCCTGTGTAGTTGCTTTTCCAGAACATGATGGACTGCAATGAAATGTTATACAATGGAGCAGTTCCTTCTTTGATTTCATTCTATGAAATGTTATGCAAATGTCATTTTACTATGTTGAGATTTTCACAGTTTCATATGATCCACTCTGTTATTTTTAATCAGGATCCACCCAACAAAATCTTTCCAAATTATAGTTTTGGTCGGTGTTTTGACACGCATTTGGTGATTTTCTATTTTCCTTCGCTGCTATGTTAGTGTCTGCTGATGGGATGTTTTTAATTGCACGGTTAAACAGTTGTGTGGCAGTACTCAGATTCCTTCCCCACCAAGAGTTATTGTTTTCCTGAATTAAGAAGACTCTTTGAACATCTTCCCCTTGTTTGTTTTCTTCTTTTGTGCTTTCAAATTATCCTAGTGTTTATTTCATTATGTTGTTTCAGAAAATTTTATTTTGCGCATCAATGTTCAACAACCCGATTGCATCTCTGGGTTATATTGTAAAAAAGGAATCATTATGAAACGGTGGATTTTGGTTTCATGGCACCTACTTTTTTTTTAAAGGCGCTGCTGATTACTACTCAAATTTGTTTTCTCCTGATAATGAACGATATTTTATTAATATATTAGGCCGGGTGTGTATTATGATGTTGAGGTAATTTGCTTTACAAGTTGCAGACTAGTGCAAATGCAGTGGTAGAATCTAGAAAAAAAAAGCTGTCTTCAATATCTGAATTCATGCACCTGTGTGATATTAACATGCATGGGGCACATCATTTGTAGTGTATCTTCCTTTTTGATGTATCTAGTTTCCAAAATTTTTAAGAACTTAACATGATGGAGATGGTTCGGTTATTTCATGGAAAGACAATGAAATTATAACTCTGTTGTTTGTAACTGAGTTCAGTTTTATGATATTTCTTGTTTTGAAACTGTTACGTGTGATGAATTTTAATTGACGGTATATTGTTTCTAGGCAGTTAGACTCTGAAACACTGTCATGTAAACATACCTCTGAATGCATTTTATTGATCTGTTTTGTTGGATTACATAACACTTCATTAGTTCTATCTGTTGTCAGCAGCGCTTGCTGGCCATATTTTTCATTATTTTAAATTTCCTACGTTGACAAAAAAAGCTGCAGTAAACAATCTCCGAGTTGTTTATCATGAATATATGGAAGAAAACATGATTTATACAATTATGTGTCATTTAGACAGTGCATCTTTGCTCTTGGAAATGAAAGCAATTGTTGTAATATGTACACTGTCAAGTCAGCTTCAGGGACTTGATCCTAGTTTTAGTGATGGTAGGAAGCGGCTCGCTTTTATAAATTTTCTTTATTGCTTATGTTTCCACGAAAACTTTCTGTATTTAGTCAACACAAGCTTAATGTGTACTACTTGGACACAAAATCTATGCAACCGATTGAAGTTTTATGGAGGAGTTAAAAGAAGAATATTCTAGGTTATTTTGACGAGATATGTTCAGACTTGTTTGTGTGATTTGGGTTGACTTATCTATATATTTGATAAATATTTGCTCTGAGGGACATGCTACTTGTTTTCTAGCAGACAGAAGTATTGGTATATGATTATATGGTCATTTTCTCCTCCTATACTGTAATCTCATTTTTAATATTTCTGATTTACTTTGCTGAAGCCTGCTTATGATTGTGGAGGATGATTGTCTTGTTTAAAGTAATTGCATTATTGCACTATTAATTTTAGATACTGTCTTTCACTGCTTAACTGCAGTTCACTTGCTAATGTCTTGGCGCAGAATTGAATTCTGATCTCTTGCGAAATGTTGAGCTAGAGAACCATTCTGATAGACGTCTTAGGCGAAAGAGAGATGGTTCTGGTGATGGGGATAAATATCAGGATGATGCTGTAGACATCAATGATGGGCGATTCTCCTCTAGGGAGGATGGAAGGCCAAAGGATGAGAAACATAAGGATGGAAGACATAGAGACAAGCACCATGAAGATGTGGTTAAAGAGAACAGACATCGAGATGATAAGCAGAGGGATGAGCGTGCTGCTAGAGATCTTGTCAACAGCAGGTTTGACGAGAAGCAGGCAAGGGATGGGAAGGATACATCAGAGTCTCGGCAGAAGAAGTCTAAGCCGCATGACGGTGATCGGGATCGCGACGGTGACCGTGACTTTGATCTTGGTCGGGACAGGAATCGTGATCGAGACCGTGATAGGGATCGAGATCGTGAACGTGAGCGAGATTATGACCGGGACTTAGACCAAGATCAGGACTATGGTCATGGTAATGATCGGGATTGGGACTGGGATCGAAATCGGGAGAGAGATCGTGACCGTGACCATGATCGAAACAGAGACCGTGATAGGGAGAGAGACCGTGAGAGAGAGCGCGACCGTGATAGGAATATTGACTATGATTCTATTGACGATCGGGGTGGCAGATACAAAGATAGCAGGGGAAAGAAGAGATCTCCTGATGAGCGTGACGAGTATAATGATGCTAAATCTAAGAGTATCAAAACTCCTTATCCTGACATGGAAAATAAATCATCATTGAACAGTGGTAGAGCTGAGGCAGATCTAGACAGGGGAAGGTCTCAATCACGGCAATCCCATATGGACAATAATGTCAGTGGCAGCAGGCGGAGGGCTTCCCCTGATACTAATTCACATGGGGCTGGGGAAGAGTATAGGTAATCTATCTGCACTTTTTGTTCGGAAAGAGGTTTGTTATGTGATAACAAATGACATATCTGAATTTAGTTAATAGTTTAAAGTATTGATATAGTTTCTCACAATTGGCATGGCTTTTATTTGTTAGCTTGAAAATGCTTAGTTCACATCTGATTAATGTGACGTTTTCAGATTTAAAGTCTTAATTGTCTTCTCTTTCATGGAAATATTATAGAAATAAAAAGTTTTGGAGAATTCAGATGAAATATCTTTCAGAAACATTGTGGATTGAAATTAAGATTTTTAAATCCAACTAGAATATGTTTTATTGCTATGGTTACTGTTTTGGATTGCACTTCCCAATTGACCAACACATAGAGGATGATTACTTGTATATTTCTCTGCAGGCACTCTAAACAAGATGAATTAAAATACAGAGATGCTGTCACAGAACAGAGGTCCAAAGCAATTTCTTCACGAGAGGCAGGGACATTAGAGAAAACTTCTAAATATAGGTCCATTAATAAAATGGATGACGGTTATGGTGGGGAGTTAACTCTAGAGAGGTCTTCAAGTTCTAAAGCTTCTCCTGTGGGTTTGAGGGACAGGTCTCCTTCCTCGAGCATTGAACGCAGATATGCTAATAGAAGTGGTGCCAGGCGGAGTCTTGAGATCGAAGAATCAGGGAGGAGAAGAAGTGGTTCAATTGGTGCAAGAGATTTGTCTGCTCCGGATGACAGACAGGGAAGGGAGGATAAGTCTCTACTAGATGAGTCGATTCCGGCTGATTCAAACTATTACAACAGAAGTAATTCAAACAATTCTGGTTTGATTCCTCCTGCTTTTAGGGGTAGAGTCAGCAGCCCATCTTTTGGAGGTTCTATGGAGGATGATAGTAGAGTTAGTTCTGGTGGGCGCTACAAGAGGGGTGGTGAGCCTAGTTTGGGGAGAGGGCAAGGAAATGCTTGGAGGGGTGGAACTCCAAATTGGTCATCACCATTGCCAAATGGCTACATGCCTTTCCAACATGGTCCAGCACATGGTGGTTTTCAAGGGATGATGCCTCATTTCCCATCACCTCCCCTGTTTGCTGTCAGGCCCTCTATGGAAATTAACCACTCTGGGATTCCATATCATATTCCAGATGCAGACAGATTTTCTGGTCATTTGCGCCCACTGGCTTGGCAGAATATGATGGATGGTTCTGGGCCTTCTCAGCTTCATGGATGGGATGGAAATAGTGGTGTATTCAGGGATGATTCACACATGTTTGGTGGTCTTGAATGGGACCACAACAGGCATCCTATGGCTGGTCGGGGATGGGAAACATCTGGGACAGATATGTGGAAAGGACAGAATGGTAATGCAAATATGGAGTTGCCTTCTTCCTCTGTTAAGGATGATATTCCTGTGCAACCTTCTGCTGATGATACTTCTGCTTCGCAAGCTGGTCAACGATCTGAAAATAATCATGGTGTTCAAGCAGAAATTGTGGAGACAAAGATAACTGCTGCTTCCCTTGCAAAGGAATCTTCTAAATCTTCTAAAATATCACATGAGAAGCTGCCTGATCCTCCTAAAATGCCGGGTGATAATAATATTGGTCATATTTGTCAGGCTTATCTCTCTAAGCTGGACATTTCAACAGAACTTGCTGGACCAGAGTTGTATAGCAAGTGTATGAACTTATTTGATATCGAGCAGAGCATTGATGAAGGCAACGTTATGCTTGTGGATTTGAAGGTAGAGAATTTTCATCGTCTCAGTGTACACTGATATCTACATATCCTTTGTTGTATCCTCTAATATTCATACAACATCTCATGTGCAGGATGGGGCAAGAGCAGTTCCAAGGCATTCCAATTTATTGTTGAGTTCGTCACTTTTTCCTGTGACTAATGATTCAGTTTTTCAGGTAACTCATTTGCTTAGATGATTAATATACTGTGATTACTTAGTGCTTGTTGATATTTTCACCTGTTCTTGTCTTGAATCAGACATCAACAAATTGGTGTAGTTGATAATATATGTTACAGTATCAATTTGTTTGATTTTTTTGCTTAAATACATATTTCTCTAATTTGTTTGATTTTTTTGCTTAAATACATATTTCTCTATAGGAAAATGATTATGTATCTTCCTTGCATTTGAACATAAGAATTCCATATGGCATGTAAGATTGAGTGAGTTGGTCCACCTAATTGATTTTTCTGTTAGTCATGGTTACTCATGTTTTCTTGTCTTTTATTCCTCTTCCGCATGCCTGCTTTATTTTGCGTAAAATATGTATGGACTTCACGTGTAGAAACTTGAATTATCTGTTTGTTCATCGGCTAGTAAATGGAGAGTGAGCAGATAGAATGATAAATTTTCAGGATGGTCTTCCCTATTAAGTTTGCACTTCTGTCAGAGACATTCAGTTGTTAAGAGGTGTACTTTTGTGTTGCATATTTTGGCAGTATCTGAGAGCACTCAACATACGTGACACTGGTTTTCTCAATTAATTTGCAACAATAGTCTGTCTAAAGTGTGGTTGTGTTTCTTAACATTAATCTTTTGATTCCTTGGTTGCAGAGGGCCCTGGAGATATACAAGAAGCAGAGAGTGGGCTCTCGTGGATTGCCAATTGTTAATGGAGGAATAATAGATGTTATTTCAAAATCCAAAGAAGAGAATGCCTCTGGTGATGTAGACAGAGGAGAGGATCAAATGTCATATGACGAAGAAATGCAGGCACTGCCCTTGAATTTGGGCACGGAGAAAAAAGAACTTCCAGTTGTTACTGTTGAGCAGAGGTCAGAGCAGTTGACTTCAACTCCCAGCCTGGAGGTGGTGTCTGTTGATACTGGTAGTGGTGAGTCAGGATTGCCTGATGAAGCCCCAGGTCATGATAGCCTAGAGAAGCCTGGTCAAGCCACAGATGCAGTATTGCCTGAGCTGGTGAGTCCAGGAGCCGCACCTAGGGATTGCGATGTTCCTGTGAATAATGTGCCTCAAGTTGTCTCCACTTTAGACTCTGATGGTCACAACTTGGCTGACACTAGCGAGATCAAAGACAATAATGTTCATTGTCCTGAAGAAGGGCAGGGGTTAGATGATGGGATGTGTGGTCCCTTAGTTTTTTCGGATGGTTCTACCAAGGCATCCGGAGCTTTGATGCCTGGGTCAAATGAGTCTGAGTCGGTAATTTTAACTCGGATACATCATTCTCCTGAAAATACACATTGAGACAATTTCTATCCATGTTCTTTCATGCGTTTTTTCTTTATTGTTTGCTCTCTCATTTTTGTTGCTTTTCATTTTATTAAGGAAATAAAAGTAAATCCGCTATTTGCATCACCTGGATGTGAGGTCCTATTGTCTGCATATTGTCTGCTTTAGATTGCTTGGAGTTTGCTTTGTCCGTGCCTCTGAATTTTGACGCTGAAATCCATAATCGAGATGGTCAGGTAATTGGAGGTAGGTGATATTATTGCACAGTTTAGATTTTGTATACCTTTAGGTGCAAAGCCAAAGCTGCACTCTTCATTGTTGGATAAAAGAATTTCCATTTTTTTCTAATAAACTTTTTAATGTTTGGTTGACTGGATGCATGTGCTGTAATTCTAGACGGCATTGCGTAATTATGTGGATTATTTTTTGCACACACATGCGCCAATCAATGCCTGACATGTGTTTAGGATTAAACCCATTAAAGAAAAAACCTGACACACGATCCTGTTGTTTTTTTAAGGATGGATTCATTTTTTTTTTTAAAGATCCTGAAGCTGATTAAAAAAATAGTTTTTAACTCAATGTTTCCTTACTATATTTCTTTTTAATTCACACTTCTTTTCTTTTCTTTTATGCCCTCTTATCTCTTTTTTTAATTTCCAATTCCTTCTTTTTATTTTATTTTATGGCCCCTTATCTTTTTTTAATTTTGTGTTGATAAACAATTTCAGTCAACACTAAACTCTCTTCACCCTCCCTTTTTATTCTTTTTGTTTTTGGTTTTTCGGCAAACCTAATTTACTTCACAAAGGCGCCGTCTGCGTTGGATCCTTCTTCTCCATTTGGTTATTTTATCTTTAATCACCGTCATTAGTTCTCCCCTGTCCGGCCGTCGTTTTTACAACAATTGCTGTTGATGTCTGGTGTAATAACCACCGCCATCACCTTTGACATCTCTGTGCTGGATTTAATTTATATTAGGTTTGGTGTCGACTTTTTTTTTTGGGTTTCTCATCCGGTATCCGGAGCTTTGCCCCGACTAATCTGGTTAGACTAGGGTCGCGCACCTGGGTAGTTCTGATCTCACCGCTCAATCAATTATTGGTTTATTTTTCTTCTTTTTCTTTTTTAATACTCTGATCTATTAAGTCTCACAAATTTCCACTTAAGATGGAAATCATTGAAGGTTAATGAAGCAACCATAAGCACCACCAATAACTCAACATGAATGTCATGAATAATTTGTTGAAGTTTGATTCAAGAGAAGTCAAATTTGGTGGTTGGTTGACGAAGAGTTTTTGGTTATTGACTACGATTTGAAGTTCATTTAAGCCACCACTGGATTTTCTTATTATAATTAGTCTGGAATAGTTTTGGATGAATGAAAGATGATAAATGTTCAAAAAAAATTTGTTTGAGAAAATTGAGAGTAGAAAAGAACAAATTAAACCGAACTTGAATTTTAACCGGTTTTGTATTATGGGTAAAAGTGGACATGTGCCAAGAATTAATTGATACAGGTATAAGAAAAATAAATATATGTAGTCATATATGGCATCTATAAGCCCAACACATGCATCAAGTCATTCAGTCAACCCTCCAATTTTGACTTAGGGTTAGATTGACCAAAATTAACAAAAATAAGTGCTTAATTGACCGAAAGTCACAAAAGCAAGTGCTCGATTGGCCAACATTATAATACAAGGGCTCAACTCACAAAATAAGCAAAATACAAGGGCCTAAATGGGGTTTATGCCATCTTTGGGACAAAAGTGGGCTCCTAGTCCTACTGGCCACCCAATAGTTCTGAGAATTGGGGCATGGTTTTCCAAATGCAAGATTAATTAAATTAAAAATTCAGGGGGTAAAAGTGAAAATATATAAAATTAAGGTACGTGATTATCCTTTAGCCTCCTCGACCACAAAATGAGATGCAATGCAACGATGGGCCTTCTTCCTCCCAACGAAATTCACTGTGTTTTTTTGGCACCAACTTTGAACGGGCGGGCACCAACAACAACAATCTTATCGTTATTGTTGACAGCATGACGACGATATGGTAAATTCCCGTTAATTAATGGCACCACATCCCTATCTAGCAAGGCTTAAATCCTCCAAAGTAATAAAATAAACACGGCCAGTGCTAAGGGTGGTAGCAAAAGTCACATCAATCCGAAACTCAGAAGATCAAGCTAAAAGATTCAATCTTTTCCTTGAACAAATTGATCTCAGGATAAACCCTCTCTATTGTCAAAGATCGAGTGCCAAAAAACCTTGAGGCAAAACAAAAGGTGCTAACATTAATGAATAATAGCAACTAAAAATATTAAGTCTTACATTGTGAACGAGACTCTGCTGCCAAAAAGAAAACGCAGCAAACAAGGATACAGCAATGTCACTCAAGCTGTATGGGGAATTGAGGTCGGAGGGATTTAATCCACAATGTTGTTTGATCTAGAATGAGATAAAAAAAGACTATCACACCCAATCCTCACATTATTTTGACGACCACGTAGAGCATATTTACCAGATGCACTGCCTTACCACATCAGAAAATTATGAAGTACTCTTTCATCTTTGCTTTTGCAGTTTC
Source organism: Turnera subulata (assembly GCA_028386065.3). Taxonomy (NCBI): domain Eukaryota; kingdom Viridiplantae; phylum Streptophyta; class Magnoliopsida; order Malpighiales; family Passifloraceae; genus Turnera; species Turnera subulata. The sequence continues at coordinate 141,393 of JAKUCV010003124.1, read as the reverse complement.
CAAATCTCAAATTAATAACCTCCCAAAGCGAACTCTTAACTCTATGAAACTCTGATCCTTTCTCATGTCGGGACACCCCAAGTTAATGAGAGTTCCAGGTTTTGCATATGTAGAAGTTCTCTCACGCATCTGCAGTTTTCCTACAATCTATCCCTCCTTCCTCCTACTCATTTCTCTCTTTTCTCCAAACAGCCTGTCTTGTCATAAGCGTTCTCAACCTCTTTGACACTCATTATATCTGTCACAAAACCTGGATTGCCTTTCAAGCTGATCCCCTTCTACCTTTCCTAAGCAACAAATTCCTTAGACACCAACTCCTTCAACCGAGCTCTTGGTTACCTATCCTCTGTCTATTGGACTCCTACACGGTTTTTAATTTCCTAGGTCCCGATTTCTCTACCTGGGTCATATATAGCACCTCAACTCACTCCTCAACAAGGAGCAATGTGCCCAATGCTACCCATTCTCACCTTATTAATAGCTCAAAATTTTGTAACTCATCTATTCACCTATCTAGGAGTACCTAGATATTTAGTTCTTATATTATGGTTGTAAATGCTCATTGTAATGTGTTTTTTAAAATTCTTTAATAAAATCTATTTGGCTTTTCAAAAAAAAAAAAAATTAGTGACAGATACGGTTGTTTTAACTCGTTTGGCGCTACATTGTGTGACTCGTTTGCCAACATTTTGCACAATGCTGCGCCAACTTTAACTTATTACTTGACAAAATAATTAAAAACTAATAACAAAAACGAGTCAAAATGTATGGGTAATTCCTAAGTTTAACTCGTTTGCCACTAGTTACTGTGACTCCTTCCCCATCCAATTCGATGGCAGCAACATTTAGAGCCAAGCTAGAGATGTAGTAGATTTTCATTGAGATATTGCTGATATGCTAAAAATATTGGATATTGAAATGAAGTTGAAAAGAAAAAGCTTTTAATTTTAAACATCGACCGCGCGGTAAGAAGTGGGTCCCGACCGATGTATATATTCTTCAAAGGAAAACTACTCCTTAGCAAAATCAAAGTAACTGGCATTAGTATTGGTTATTCTCGAAGTAGAACCGAAGACGGATACACAGTGTGGTTTCCTTCCAAGATAAATGTCTCTTAGCTTTTTTATTATAGTTATTATATTTAGTGAATGAATGATTCAATTTATAGTTTTAAAATAAACTAATTAAAAGGCGTAATACTAGTATATTCTCCTAACAATTTCTTTGTCCATCTAGTATTTTACCTTTTCTCCCATGAACTAATTCTAACATTTTTTTAGAATATATGATTTTAAAAGATTATATTGCTATCTAGTACAAATAGTTTAAATAACTGAAGAATGACCTGCTTACTTTTATTTCTTTTAATGGATAAAAATTAATTCGCCTTAATTCATGTTATATGAGTTTTATTATCTTCTTATAGATCCATGAACATATCAATTAATAATTTAATATATATCAAAATTTTTTACACATATTTATAATAAATTGGAAAGTAAACATTACATATTATACTAACATAACTTTTATGCAGGAAAAAATATATTAGAAAATAAATAAAAACAGAGACACTTAATAATTTTTAAAATATCATGTGTTCATCTTAATTATAACTTAGTGTTATCTTCTTTGGTTAATGTCTAAAACTTTAAATTTTAAGAGTTTAAAATAGATTAAGATTAATTTTTTTTGTCAAAATAGAAGTCTACTAATTAAAAATGCAATAAAAAATATTATTTTAATATTTTTTTGCAATTATACTATTCAAAATGCATGAGTAAAAATTATATTCCAAGTAATAAATAAATTTAGAGATGAAAAAGTAAAAAAATAAATATTGTGTGCTTACTTTTAATCATAACTAAGTAAAGACTAATTAGTAATCAAAAAACAATTTAATATTTTAGTATATTAGATGGGATAATTTTTTTTGTTTAAATATAAATTTATTTTGAATTTCATAAATAAAGAGTATTCTTCCTGCACTATTAGCAGCAATTGGGAAGTAAAAAACTTAGTTACTGTGCCAAATTACAGTATTCAGTGCATGATGATTAAAAAAAGGTGCATTAGAAAAAAAAAATTAATTGAGTGACAGGATACTAAAAATAATTCATGCTAAAATATTATCTTCGTAGAATTTCCTGAGCAAGTCGGTTTGGGATTTCCTGAGCAATCCTTTTAGTAGAGGGATAACACGCCGCCGCCTATATAAATCAAGAGACACATACTTACGTGAAGCATTACCTTAGAATCAGAGCTCTAGCGTTGTTTTTTCTGCTATACCATGGGTTCGTCAAATCAAGAAAAGGAACCAGCTGGTGGGCAAGAAGCGAACAACGAGTTGGGGCTCCAGGTTTTCATGAAAGATTTGCAGCAAAGAAACGTCAACCTCGACGAGAATCTTTCAAGACTTGATGTCTTGGCTATGGTTGCTGAATTGGTCTCAGCTAAAGAGAAGTTGATGGAGGCTTCAAAGAGAGAAGAAGAATGTGGGAGACAGCTTGTTGTCGCAAGTGATCTTCCTCATGAGGAGAATAGCACCAAGAAACCTGCGACACCGCATGGATTCAGACTGTTTGGTGCACATATTTCTCTTGATGAGGGGGGCACTGAAAAACCGGGCCAAGAAAGCGTCAAGATTGTCATAAAACCTCCGGTCTGCAACAAACCCTTCGCCGGAAGAGGAAGCCAGTTTGAGAAAGGAGAGTGCTCATATAATTCTGCGGACGGCTGGGGCAAAATGGGCTTATTGGCGTTTGGGGATATTGCAGAAGAAATCCGCCATTATCATGAAGGAGGATTGGAGATTAGTTCTTGTTCGTCCAAGAAAGCTGCAAAAAGGCCAACGTATAGCGCTAAAAGAAAGGGAGAGGTGAAAGATGGACATGCAACGTCCAAGAATCACAAGAAAATAAAGATTAACAAGAAGCCAGTGGTCCTTCCTAACCCTCCACCGGAGTTGCCTCAAAGATTCAGGTCAAGAATTGAAGAGACGACAGGGAGTGCAGTGGAAGATGTCCATCTGGCCTTGCTAATCCAAAAAGAATTGACAAACACTGATATGATGCCAAACCAATCTCGCTTGTCATTGCAAAAGCGTATAGTAGGGGATGCTTTTCTAACTGAGCATGAAAAGAGTTTGTTAGGCAAAGACAAGCCCGGTTTTGAAGTGAAGGTTATTGAACCCTCCCTGGGTGTATCGGTTGTGGATTTCCAATTATGGAATATTGGGAGCGGTTTAGGCTATGTTCTGAAGAAGACATGGAACGATATGAAGAGAAGGAATGACCTTCAAGTTGATGACGTCATCCAAGTGTGGTCTTTTAGAATGCCAGCCTCTGGAGAATTATGCTTGGCCATTGTTAAGCTTTGATTGATTAGCTAGGGGGGGTGGTACCCTACTAGGAAATTTTTCTCAACCCTAACAATTGTTGTTAATTATTGGTGGTAATGATGATAATATTACTGTTATTATCTTTAGCACGGTTCATGTGTATTAACCAATTGTTTTGCTGTAGCCCCCTGGTAATGTATTTTATTATGAGCGGGCTTCTTCTTTAATCCTTCTGTTTGTTCCTGGGCACCTGGTGTGTGTGTGTGTGGCTTCAGGGCTGGATATTCGGTACTCAGTACCTGTACGTTTGTTGTCATTAATATATGAAAGCTTTCAACGCCCAAAAGAAAAAAGCCGGAACTGTACTGGAATTCCCATTTGCCAAAGACCAAACTAATTGAGCATTTCTTTCTTGATCACAGATACAAACGTTAGATCTCATATGTTTGTTCGGGGTGAAAGCCAACACCCTAATTGAAGCTCTCTTTTCCACACAAAAGCAAAAATAGAAGCTCTTCTTTCTTTCAGTTGTTTTTGTTCAACATTTCCAATCCATTTACTGAACTTGCATCTTCCCAGTTGGCTTTGATGACCCTGCTACCACGCTCACATACATAATTACGCGCAACCTTGCCAAATGACAACTTTAAATGTTATTTTTCTAAGTTTTTCAATGTTAGTTGATAAAAGAATTTCTAAAAAAACCTATAAATGCTTAGCAACTCACGCGCTTAGAACAGAATGCAGCCCACTGCTAATATAATACACTAGTGCAACTCCCCGTGTTACACACGGGTTTGAGCTGCGGTTGAATTAGGCCGTGTTACACACGGGTTTTCTAAGAGCCTATATTATTTCGATTAATTTCTAGTGTTAATAATTATTTATTAATTTACGGATTATTTGATATCCTAACAAATTATAGTACCAGTTAATCCGAGTTCTAATAGTTATTAACGGTGGCCACGTCAATTTTTCACTATATATAATATTATCCGAAAGATTTTACTCATATTATGTGTAAGATTTTATACTAATATGTTTAAAATTGTGTGGTAGAGATATTAAGTTTATTACATATTAAATTTCTAATATTGTCATTTTTATTTTCCATATAGAATTAATTTTGTTGTGATTAAGTTTTCCCAAAATTTGGAGCATTTTTGTCCATTGTTTCTTAAAGGAAATATAACTTCGTAAAGATATTAACTTTTTAAAATTGTCATTTTTATTCTCTACCATATATATTTTTATATAACTTATTTTTATGTGTGATTTTTTAAAATCAGAAATTGCAATGGCTTTATTTTTAAATTATTTTATTTATCTAAATTTTATATTTTCCAAAATTTTCCTTCTTGCAAATTTGCAACAATTTTTGGGTGAAAGGAATTATTTATTTATCTTTTGGTGGATTAATTGAATTTAGTTCAAGTTTTCTTTCCTAAGTTGGAATTTTTTTGAAATAGAATAGTGTTTAGGTGTGAAAGACATTAAATACATACCTTTTGACTGGAGCCAACCAAGATTCCCATCACGTGGTCCTAGTGAGCTGCTCCATATTACATGGCGGGTAAATCCTGTGAAATTAAACTTCTATTTGTTTTAATATTTATTGTTATCTTTTTTTAGTTAAATTTGCGATGGTTTTAACATCCAACTCATCCGTATTTCAGCACAGCTGCCTCTAGTACGGCCTAATTCACTTAAGTTATTGTATAATTCTATAAACTACGTTTTTCATTCGTTTGAAATTTATATAACTTTATTTTTTCTACTATAATCTTATTTCAATAACCTCCTTAGATTTATTTATTTAAATTTATATTTTAAATATTCACATTTTATTATAAAAACAATTTTATTAATAATTTTTTATCTTTTTTATTTAAAATTCTTTTTAGTTTTTATATTAATTATTTTTTTATTTATTTTATAAATTTAATTGATTTCAACACTTAAAGTAGTGAGATATTTTATTTAAATTTAGAACATTAGGGTCACTAAGTGGATGCAAAAAAAAATTATATTTCTTTATAAAAGCATCATATTCTTTTTTCAAATCTTATATTAATTATTTCCCCATTATTTTTCCTTTTTTCTTACATATAATTAAAATATATGCAAAAGTAAAATTTTATATTAATCCAAATATTTTTTTTACTCCTTCAGCTAATATAAATTATATAATTTGTCTACAATCATAATTTAATAATTAATTATTGTCATTCACCTGCCTTTGTAATTTTAGTTTGTAGTATTCAAAATGTAATATAAAAATTTGTATTTATTAGTTTTTCATGATTCTTATATAATAATTGATTTTATTAAAACATTTATGATGATTCTTTATCCCTTTTCCCTTTTTCTTGTAAAATTTATATTTTAGTTCCCAAGTTTATAATATACACTTCTTTTTATAAAATCTTTATACTATTCAAAATTTTATAAAAAACAGGATATTTTATTAAAGACAAATATTACTCAATTCTAAATAAACAATATGTTATTTTTAAGCATCTCTCCCCGTGTGCATGAGATGAGATGATCAATGATTAAAACCTTAAAATATCAAATAGTAACTGTAATAAATGGAAATGGTGTCTGTCTGGGTTTGTAAACAAAGGAACCCAGAAAAAGCAAAAAGAAAAGCAGAGGGACAAAAAAAATATATATGTATATATACTCTCTTTCTGCTCAATCACAACCGTCTGATCGATCACGCCAGCCCCCCAAACACCCTCCCTCTTCCCGCCCTCCTCCAGGTCAGTCCCTCCCTCCCTTCTCTATCTCTCACAACGGAATGTAGGATTTGGAATTTGCATTTTGATTTAGTGCTTCCCTCTCCTTCTCATTTAGATCCTTCCGCTGATTAAATATTCGTTCTCTTCTCTCTCTCTCTCCGACTAATTAATAAATGCTCCTCTTGATCGCAGAAGAGAAAGGAAAAGGAAGGAGAAGACAATACACAAAGAGAGATAGTAAAAGAGAAGCGGGAGGGAAGGTGGTGGAGAGAGTGGATTTTTTTAGGATGAAGCACTGGGCTTGGCGTTTCGATGTCTGGCCGTCCGTTCTTCTCTTTTCAATCTGCCTCGCTATGCTTTTTACCACCATCGATTTCACCAATGCTCCGTCTTCGGTGCCCTCGCTGCCCTCCATGTCTTCGTCTTACTCTTCACCGCCTGTTCATCATGACTGAGTCTAGACCTGCTAGGAGGCTCGAAAACGGCCCAAGAATGTCTAAAAAGTGCTCGATGTAAGCATAGTTTTGATCTTCTTCATCTTTCTGTTTCTGGGTTTGTTTCTTTTTATATAATCAGGTGGTAATTTTTAATGTCTTCCTCTTGTCGGTTGTAGAGTGTGTTTCCTGGGTTGTGGTTGGTGGGCGCCACTGTCGATTCTTATAGGATTCCCGAGGCGCCGGTGAAGGTATTTATGTGAAGTCAGTCTTCTGTTTTGTTCTTAGATTTATTTCTTTGTTGCTTTGGATGGTATAGTGATGTGTCAATGTTGCTTATTATTTGCAAATTAGGTGTGTCTCAGTTTGTTATACTTAAAATGAAATAATTGCTCTCTGTTGAATATAGATATGTCACTCTTGCATTTGGCGATCTCTAGACCCTACAGGTCAGTGGCCTCTTGGTATCTTTGGAGATTTGTGAAGGCAAAAGGGTCTCCTTTTAGCACCGTGGCTGTGACTTCTGGTGGTGCTACTCTTACACAGCAACAGAAAGAGGAGCAACAACATTAACAGCAACAGTAACAGGCTCAGCTTCTTGATTCAATTAATAGGGTACGCATGATCCGTTCTTCAGTTGTAGTTTTCACTTTTTCTTTGGTGTTCGTAACTTTGATGTTTCATGTTGCCGTTTGTACATGTTTGTTCGTCTCCTTTCATTATGCATTGTCCATTTATAGAGATTCTTTTTGCTTTGAAGGCTGCAAATGGGGATAGTGGTTTAGTAATTATGTGTCTATTGGTGTAGATTGTTGTTTGCTGAATTTTTCTGTGAACTGTGGAAAGAGTGGTTAAAACTGGACATGTAGTGCATCTCTCTGGTACGTTTCTGTTAGTTGCTAGTTGGGTCTAGCATTATTGTCTGTTGCATTATTGAAAATTGAAGATGGCACGTTTATGCTTTTTCTTTCTTTTGCTTTTCCTTTCCAAACTTGCAGATTAAGGCGTACTAATCACGGTCTATGCTACTGTTGGACGCGAGCTTTTGTTAGTTAGGAGTCCTCATGTTGTGTTGAAACTGATAGTCCTTTTGCTAGTTGGAAGCCCTCATGGTCAATACACTTGCGGATGTATGAAACTCGTCCTTACGGCATTATGTCATCTAAATATTAGAAAATATGCCCAATTTCTGTACTGAAGACTTAGTAAAAAAGATAATGCTTGTTGTTCCCACTGAGGGAGAAATTTAAAAACAGTGTTCGCATATACATGATCTGATGTTAATGTTGATAAAAGCTGCTTGGATACTTGCAGGTTTTATATTCCACAAAATCTTACTGGACTTTCAAAGCAGTATGGTAGGGCTGGACTTATTCAAATCTGTTTAGTGGAAACAAATCACATTTGATACCTAGGCATAATGCATTTTTGGAGTTGTCTTATGCTTGAACAGCAGCAAAAGAGGTTCCTAACATGTTTTCAAACACAGAATCATGACAGGGGAAACAAAGAGCTAGCCAACAAAATGCTACCGTATGAAGTTTCCCAAGGAAGGTTGTAATCTTGGCAGCAGCAACAGCAAAGAACACCTACGACAGCAAGCACAAAGCAATACACAAAAAGGTCAGAACACTACTGGAAATCCTATCTGATAGTAAGAATTCATGCTATGGTTTGTTAAGAGTCTGACTTGATTTATTTCTGTCACAATTGGCCTGGGACAAACACTTTCATCACCAAGAATGGGAAAACACAAAACCCATGGTCAGTAAACTCCTGCAAACCCTGTAAATCCTGTCACAAACAATGCATTCATACATTCTGACCAGGATACTTAAGCGTTGCTTTGTGAAACACCACAGCACATATTGCTCCTCCTTATATAGTCCAAACAATCAATGCCATAATCAGTCCATATGACCTTTGGTAGTGCAACAACATGACCTTTGGGCGGTTTTCAACATCAATAACCATCAATGAATTTAAAGTGCAATGAGACTCCCCACTTTCCGGAACCTCCAACCTTGCATTCAGCAGGCAACCGGCCGGGCTTCAATTTAATATTTCAATTTCATGCATGTATTTCCTCACATGTAATTACATAGTTTAATTTCTCACATGAATGTATACAATTTCATAGTTTAATTTCTCACATTAATGTATACAATTTCATACAGCTAATTTCGGTTTCAAATGGTGTGCAAACGTTTCAGGTCCATATTATCAATGTCTGTCATTAACTCAACAAAGATATAATTGCAATTGGATATCTTAATGACACCACACATTTAAGCTAAATATGCCACATGTATGCTCCACAATTGCCAGGTGTCCTCACCATGTTGAGGTCTCTGCTTTAATATAATATAATAGATAGATTGGCTACCAACTATCAGACGACGACGGTGGTGTGTGGGACAGATAGATTTACACAACACAGGTGCCTGAACCAATTAAACGGCAACCCCATAAATTTTATTAGGCTCAAAAAAGACTGTCAACACAAATGTTTTGAAGAAAGAATTACATTTCCTTTTTTCTTTCAGTATTTTTTTTTCTTTTCAAAAATTACAAATCCTGTATGATGGTAAGATCCCGCAGGAATGGGACTGGGTCAGTGCTCCTTGCGGAGAAACAATTTGACTATGCTGTGTGTGTATATCCTACTAATTCATGAACTTCCGGCAGTTTGGAGCTTTACACAAACAAGGCACTTTGAATTCATCAGGCTCGTCAGGATCAAACAAGTAATCATACCTGCATGCAGAGGAATCAAGAGTTGAAAACTTACTAATGAGAGAAAAGGGGGAGGGAGGGAAAACACAGACAGAAAGGGAGAGAGAAAGATACGTTAGCTCGTCTCCAGCGGATACATTAGTCTTGGCAATCAGGACAATACGACTTTCATCGTCACCCACGCTCATAATCCTCGCATAGCAATTGGGCATACACTGTAAAAAATTAAAAGACCAAAAATGAAAACCACAAGTTAGGCATCCATCCAAAACTGTCTTGGATGAGAATGCGAAACTGAAAGAACATAAAACTTGGACAAGAGCGACTTACTGAATGGTTGATCAAACGTGCTATGTTTCCTTTATCTGTGGCATCCACTACTACCTCTTCGCTGATCTTAAAAAGCTGCACAATAAATTGGAACAGAACTTAGCTCCCTAGAACGCAAAGGGAGAAGGAGACAGACATTAACAGCCATCACAATCTTTCTCAAATTGAGAAGATAACAGTAGCCTTCTACTCTAGAGCCATTGACGTATTACAAAACAGCAGGAAAAGAAATAAACTCACATAACAGTCCTTGCCTTCTACCCGATACCGGGCCTCCCTAAGATCTGCAATACTTCGTCTCACCTGTTCACCTCGATATTCAAGAACCTGGGAACATGTTATACTTCAGTTAGAGGAATAAAATTCCATCGTAGTAAATGACATGACAGTTGAGCAACATGAAGGAAACAAACAAAGGCAAACAAGAACAGCTCGAGCAATGGTGAGAGTCTATGGATGATTGTACATGAAAAGCCATACATGCACACTGTTCACACACTTGCAGACATTTCAGTGTTCAGAGCGTAGTTCATATTCATTTTGTTTCCTATATCCTAAACATGTCAACATCTCCACCATCTCTTTAAGAAATCACAGCAATGTGTTTTCCGACATTGATCCATGTGATGTGTAACACTTCTATCATCTGATTTGATCACATACCATCTCGCCTTCTTGAATGTTTCTTCGTGCAAAGAGGCCCCACCCATGTATTCCAGATCTACCAAAACAAACTCGATCATTTTCTGTTCTCTGGAGTTGCATGAAGAAATGGGAGTAGTTAGAACTTGTAAGAGCAATCTGGAAACTAATTGTTAGTCAAAGAAAACAAGGATAAAGACTGTGCCTGTAAATGGTGAAGCCTTTCCCTGAAAGAAGAAAAACCTGTAGGCTCTTCTACTACCTGTCAATAGACACCAATCCCCTAAAATTAATTACACCTTGTTTGTAAATTGAAAAAGAAAACGATGGAAAGGCAACACAAACAGTAACTGTAAGATAATACCATACTGGAAAGCAAAAGCAACTTACTCTGAACGCATTCAAACTTAGTATTGTGCTTGAAGGATGATGGCAGGGTCTCCTCAAATGATGTGCAGCAGCTTCTTCTTCTGTTCTCTGATAACCATGTTTTTGAAGTGAGTGAAAACAAGATAAGACATTGAGTACTGGAGAGTGAAAACCAGATAAGAAGCCCGCAGAACATGCAAAGGATTAGTTCCCAGGCTTTGATCGATAAACATTTCCATATATAATATTTATCTCAACATCCCGCTCGCAGTTAGAAAGCTAACATAAATGCACATCAACAACTAAATTTCAGTGACAGAAACTGACGCCCTGACTTTTTTCCAAATGCACCAACAGTATTGGTAAGAAGGCAGTGAGAAACAAAAATGAAAACCCACACCATGATACAGATAGGTCTAACAACTCTGATTTACCTTTTTGTTGTCATTCAATCTTTTAAAGACCCGACATCTTGCAGCAGAAAACGGCTCAGACTCCTTATCCTCTCTAGTGGATATCTCTTCAAGTTTTGCTCTGTTAGATGAAATTAGTCTTGTGCCGGCCTTCTTCTTATTTTTAAGATTTTTGGCAGAAAACACTCCTAGAGGAGTCTGTATGATCAAAACTGTATCTGGATTTGGAGCCCTGAACCAAACACAACACAATGAATACATTGGAAGCAGACAGAAGATGAAGTGTGCATCATTTCACAATCTTAAGGACAATCGGAGGCTTTAGATGCACAATAATGTCTAAAAACACAGATGCACACCACAGAAAGGCAATCAACTCTTCCAGACAAGAGTGCTTTATACCTATGATATGCACAATAAGAAACCATTTTTGTTGTCTGTTTCCCATTTTTCTCCAAGCAATGCAACTGCAATAAGAAAAGATAGAAATGCAGCAATACATTAGACATCAATTAAATTGATCAATAATTACAGCAAGGTCAAAAAATTTCCATGAATGAATTGACACCTCTCATTTTGATACATCAATTCTGTATCCCCTTATTCCAAGGGAAAGTAAGGTACTATATCAGAAAAAGATATCACTGTTAAGACAGTAATAAGTAAACTCACCTCCATGCGATACCCGGCTCTTGAAGCACACATGGCATGGTAATAAGTGGAACACTTGCAGCATTGGGTGCATGAACCATGAATTTGCTTACAAATAACACAAATCTGCAGTTCGCGAAAAACAAAGGATATTTTAGATTGCAAAAGCAATGTTGTAATCCAGCATCAGAATTGAATGAATACCAACTCGTTTAAGAAAAGAGTAAAAACTGAAAAACCAATTCTTAGCCTGCCATAACAAAGTCGAACCTGCCTTATTGCTTAGTTCTTCAAGACTATTGATAAAAAAAAAATATACTCAACAGAAACATGTCACTACTGTCCATTTCTCACTTAGATTACCTGAAGACTAGGCCAAAGGGGGGAAAGAGAAGAAAAGAAAAACCTCTGAAGACAGTGAAAGCCATATAGACATGTGCACCCTCAAATTACAGGCACACAACAAAGAAGATAACAAAACGTTCGAAATATAGAAGGTCAATGTTCTTAATCCACTTTTAATCTCGATTTCAATGTAATTTTAAGAGAACCACAAAGTTCTAGTGAGTTGACCTTACTAGAATGAGTATTTTACCTTCACAAAAGAATTTGATGGAATACTTAAAATTCCAAGAGCAGGTTCCATTTTTTCATCACTGGCAAAAGACACCTCAGGTTGAAACCAAGCACATGTAACATGGACCCATAGTGTCTCGACATCAGTAGGCTTCAGAGCACCGCCTATCAAAATGGGAAAAAGATCTTATAAGAACAACAAAAGCCAAACTAGAAATCTTGTGAATGCAATCAAACGGTCCAAACAACCACACTTTTAAATTTGGCAATTACTGAGAAAAGAAAGTTGAGAAAGAAATAACAAAAATTATGGGCTTCCAAAACCATTTCAAGTGGGAAAGCGCAAATTAAACATGTGACCTCATTATTGTGACAACATCTGTACTAATGACAGTCTCAAACTCTAGGGTAAAAATGGAGATTTCATGCAAGCTGCTGAAAACAGAATACCTCAAACATCAGACTATACCTCTCTTGATCCTTTTGCACTTTACACTTAGCTACAGGCCTATTGCTAAAAATGGAATACATTGAAACACCAGAAAAATCTCATTACAGAGATAACATTTTTCACATGCCTCGATCACAAGGAAAATAGGCAGAAACAACCAACCTTTTACAGGACAAAGGCAACATTCCCGCTTAACATCAGGGGTTTCACATGCTTTGCAAACCCACGAAGTAAAATCCCTCACATGCCTGGCTCCATAACATTCTTGATGAACGGCTATCTGACATCTGCCAAATGTATGAAGAAAATTAGTAGCGTGACATGGTTCCAAGAAAATGTTGTACCAAGGAACACATCTATACTAAACATGCGCTACGCATCAGTAAAGATTACTCTATTCCTTGGTGTATCCAATCCTGGTGGACTAAAATTGACAGATTGGCAGCACACTGATGACTGAAAGCACATGTGCTGCAATTGAGACTTCTCATGGCTAGTAACAAACAGATATACATTAAAGAAAAACAATAAAGTTCCCCATTATCCTTGTTCAGGTAGGACAAAGATCAGTTTTCCCTTCTAGACACTTCTTCAGCCAGAGCTGAGAACAAGCCTAAAACACGCTCAGCACTTACTTAATATGGCTGACATCCGCATCTAACAATCATATAGGCATGTAAAATATTACGGCCAGGAATAACTAGAATCCAAGTACCTGTTGCAGATAATGATTTTGTTGTAGTCCCAGTCTTCAACCCATCTACAAACAGCACAACGCTCTGTGGTCCACTTTGCATAAACAGGTTCATATTTCTCTGCAATGACAATATTGAAAACCAGTTTTCCAACAGGCAAAACAATAAAAAATCCAAACAATTGAGCAATGAATAACATAGTGCATTTACCACATTGTAATATCATGACCCACAAGAAAAGTACTATACCTTGTAGAAATGCAAGCAACTTCTGCTTGCGTTCTTTAAGGGAAGGCCGCTTTTGAGGTTTGGTAGAAACAGCACGTGCGTGATATTCTGCTAGCTGCATCATCTGCAAAGCGAAGAAGACTATATTGGATACTTCATGCCTTGATGACAGACTATATAGACTAGGTAAACAAGATAGCTTTCAGTAACAGAAGTAATGGCTGATGAAGATGATTCCCTGTTCCATTATCATTGTTTAGAAATGCATGTAAATTATTTTCACAAGTGGAAGGACTTCAATATTTTGAGACAGAAACTTGGAAGACAGAATCAAAGCTTAGAATCAAGGAAAGAAATTTAACAAACCCATTCTTCTAGTGGTAGCATGGAACCTTTCACTCTAATACTGGACCTCCAGTTTTTTATTTTAGAACCCGTGTGCCTCTCCCATTCGCTTAGAGCTCGCTTCTCCGCACCACAAGACCCACATTTGCAGACAACCCTAAAAAGGAAACAAAAATTAAGATGCTCGGAAATCAAGGCCAAATAAGGTCTCATAGCTACAGCAAGCTAAAAGCAGAAACTATAAACTAAGCAATTTGACAAGTCAGAGAAAGATATCATCTGAACCATTTTCCAGTGTTAGAATCTGTCTTAATGCATGAAAAGTAGAAAAAAAAAAAGTATGAAAATTAATTGTTTTGATAATTTCTGGTGTAAAAATACTAGTCAAAACACATGCACAAGTGAGATGAAAATGAGGAAAAGATTAATGCATTCCTAGGCTTCATAAAATTTATGAAATAGAGACATCGGTTAATTCTTCCAAATACAAAACAGGTAAAAGTTTTTAAACTTGTATAGTGTGTGAGCCTTTGTGGGTAATTTAAATGCATAACACAAGTAGAAAACAGTTGTTTCCACACCCAAATTATGGATACCAGAAATGATATGCTCTGCCCAAGAAGACCATGGGAAAGAACGGGAAGTAATTCACACAACTTATACATAATTTCTGCTTACATGTGAAAGCTTGGGAAGTATATGCCTTCCACCCCCGCGCAGATAACAGTAACCTTGTTAGGCAATGCTGGCTGACCATTTGTTTTGTTTAATCTGTATAAAAAATATCCAAAATCATGAGATTTATATTTCTTAATTGTTTAAGCATTAACAGCTTACTCGTGCTACAGTCCTAAAGTAAAATAACAGTATGGACCCCACTTACTTGGATTTTGACTGTGATTTTTCTGAATCTGACAATTCAAAATTAAATTTTGCTTTGCAAGAAGGGCAGTAATACTCAGTGTCTCCCAGAGCCTTCAAGAAGAAATTGATTGACCAATAGAATCAGAAACTCCTACTTGCGCTCTTAAGGAAATAAACAAGGCACTATTAGGAATAGTAGAAAAACCTTAAAACGGTTACTGGAGATTTTGTCACACTCTGCATGAACCCAAACTTTACAACCATCACAGCGCACCTGAATCAATGGAGAGACCGAAAAATAGATTAGCACACAATTGGCATTAGCAATAAAAGTAATCTCCATTCTTTTCAAACTTTAAGGTCGTCTCACCCAGCTCCCACTATCAGAATGATTCCAAATCTTCTTGCATATACCACAATAATGTTTTGATTTTGTCAGCTGCATTGGTACAATATAAATTGTCACTCGTCCAAAATCACCAACATACACGAAAATACAGAGCATAAACTCATTGCACAAAACCCACAGAGAGAAGAAAGTGGGTACTCACCCTTGCACATGTTTTACATAAGAATTGACCTCCTGGAGTTGAAGCCTTTGTTTTCTTTGACAGTGTAAAAGGAAGGCTCACGCCACAACATTCACAGGGCCGGATGTCATTCTGCTTTCCAAATATGTCCTGTACAAGACAAACTAAAGTAAATGAATCCAAGAGATTGGAGGAAATATATTAGTTATACCAAGAGACGAGCTCTGATGCAATCAAACACCTTATGCAAATTGGAAACGAAGAGGGAATGTAAAGAAATCAGAATTTGGGATCTTGTTCTGATCAAGAGCTGCACTAGCAGATTCTCTCTTATGAAGAAGAATACTAGAGAAGGAACTAATTTTGATTTAAGCCAAACCCAAATCTGATTGATTGATAAAGCAAAAAACTGATACTATTTTTTGTATTTTGCATCCACATTCTATGAGTCACAAACATGTGGGCATGCTCACGTATGTCACCACAAAATAGTTGATCAAATATTTTATTACAGAAATGACCATTGTGTTATGCCACTTCTAATATTTTTGTAATCAGGACAAAACCCGAAAATGGCTTCATTAAGTTCATAAGAAAGTTTTTTGCGAAAAATAGTATGCTGAAAAGGAGCATGCATTGAATTTATGTTCCCATGACTACAAGAGCCATTTCTTAGTTCATAGAACTAACAACCCCAATGCTGAAAGCTGGAACAGAATCCAGACAAACATCTCCTACAATGTCCTTTCTTGACAAGGAACGGCTTCAGTAAGAATCTGAACCCAAGAATTTTTTTTTTTTTTAATTTCAAGAAGAATTGATCCCCACTGATGTGACCCGCTCTTTCTAAACCTCGTTCAATCCATGTTGTGCATAAGGGCTCTATTACCAGATATCTTTTACAGCCTTCAAAAAAAAAACTTGCCTGGTTTGGAGAGCAACAATCCTGATCCTGGTTTGAACCAGTAGCCTCTTGAAGCCATCTATAAACAGAGTCATCAAAAGTTGAATTCCCAGCTGCCATGTTTATATCCTGTATCAACTTCTCCGTAAACCCTTGTTCTGCCAGAAAAGCCTCTTCAATTGCCATTTGGAAATCACTTGGCTTGCAGTCGCTCAACTCAGACTGTTCCTGGAATCTATATATCAAGCAGGGACTCACTTAGAAAAGAATTTCGAATCGTTTTGCAACCAACCCAAAAACAAGCAATGACAAAAAAAGACACACCTGTCTACAAAATCCGTAAAAGGAAAGATCATCCCCCTTCTAACCCAAGAATAATCCTGGTAACGATCATTCAAAGCAACAGAATTAATGATGACATCCTTCCGACAAAAACACTAGCAACAAACTCAAGAAAACACAAAAAAGAACTTCTCCCTGCATTTGGAATCAAATTTACAATTGGAAATTCATACCCTTTGATTCCCATTCCCAGCGTAACCAAAAAACATCACACAAGCTGCATCAGGTATGCAAGACCTCAAAACCAGCTCGGGTGCTTGCGTCATCGGGTCGATCACAATAGCTGGCCAAAAGGGGTCCTTCTTGCCTGACTTCGCCCAAACAATGTCACCCGAATAAAAATCCTCCGGCCCAAACAACCCATCATCCTTCCTCTCCTCCAAGCAACTGAAATCCAGAATTCCGTCTTCCGCCACCAAATGCTGGTCGTGCAATGAAGTTAACGTACTCCTGGAATAACTCGAATACTTCTTCCCATCAAAACCCTTAAGCCCCAACATCTCTCCTTCCCCATCCTCCTCCGGCTCTTCTTCATGCAATGTAGCAGAATATCTACGCTGATGCTTCTTCACATTACCATTACATACTCTAGGCATTCCAAATCTCATCTTCTCTTTCACTTTATCTCCATACCTCCTACCGCCATTACCATTATCATTCTTGTTATCGAACTGTACATCATAATCAACATCTTCCCCGTCGTCGTCGTTATCGTTGTCATCAACATTAACATGACCGTTATCATAGTCGTCATCAAATGTATAATCACGCAAGCTAGTCTTACCGTCCTTCCTCCAATTCTCAATAACCGAATCATTAAACCGCGAAGGCAGTACCTGAACCCTACCTCTGGAGGTCCGCACCAGTGGCGGCCGCGTAGAAACTTCCCCGGCCCGACTACTACTACTGCCATTAACCCCTCTCGCAGTAGTCGCCGCGACCGCCGCAGCAGAATATCTCCTCTTCGGTTTGGAAACAGTATCCGCGGCTTCTTCCGGGGGAGAGCACGACACCTCAGTGCACCAGGAAGCAGCGAATCCCCTCCCTGCCCCTCCTCCTCCTCCGGGGCCGCCGTCTTCTCCTCCGCCCCCGCCGCGGAGGGCGACCGCAATCACTCCGGCGGCCACCTCCCCGAGGAGGTTGCGAGGGTAGTAGCCGTTGTTGCTGTTGCTATTCTGGCCAGGGAGCAGCTTACGCTTCTTCTTGACCCGGGTCGAGGCGGGCGAGTTGTCGTCGTCGTCGCAGCAGACCGAGGCGTCGCCGAGTTTGCAGCGCTTGAGACTCGGCATTTGAGATTTCAAGTTACGCTTGATAATCATCCTTGAACGAAAGCCAACCGCCCCCAATCACCACATGAATAAATCAAATCAACAACAACCGCCAATTCCTCCCCTTTAACACCACCGCAAACCCTAATTCGAACGGGCCCCGGGTGCGCGCGTTGCAAAAACGACGCAGTAGAGGAGCCGCCCCCCCGTGTGTCGTGTGTATTACCCGCAGAAGCAAACAAACATAGAAACTGAAATCACGAGAAACCCCCGAATTCTCGACGAAGAGCAGAAAAAGAGAGAATTTCGAAGGAAGAGATCGAAAGAAAATCCAAAAAACAGAGATCTAATTCCAACTTTCTCTCTCTAAACTTGTCCCGGAGAGAGAGAGAGAGAGAGGAGTGTGGAAAAAGAAAAAAGAAAAGGATAACTATAAACAATAAAACGAGTAATGTTTTTTTTTTTTTTGAAATTTGCACTCCTTAATAGTGTAAAAGAAATCGCAGAAGTAGAATGTGAGATTTTGGGAGGAATTTGTAGAGAGAGAAAGCGAGGAAGAAAGAAAAGAGATTTAGTTTGTTGGAAGAGAGAAAGGGAGGAGAGAGAGAGAGAGAGGGGTGGGGGTCGGCGTTATCTTATTTGGTTTTGTGTTTGTGCGTGAGGAGGGAGGGGTGTGGGTGTTTGTTTTACGTGCTGCGAGTAATGGGTACAACACTACACACACACCAAACTCACAGGTCACGGCAACTCCCTATACTCCATTCCATTCATTGACCCTTTTCTCTCTTGTAATGTTTTTGTTTCTTGCAATTTTGGAATTTTTTAGCCGACTATGGTGGTGTTGGTATGGTGGCAGAAGTTGAGTTGTGAAAATTTTTCATGGTCTGCTTTGGTTATTTTTGTTTCTTTATCGGTTGACATGGTTTTTGGGCAGCAGGGATGGCTCCAAGAATGTTGGAAGTTGGAACTCGATTTGGATAACGTTGTTGTTTGCGTGATTAATTATTTTGGGTTTGTTTGGAATTCTGGATTTGAACTTAATTCATTGGTGGGTTGATCTCATGGCCTGCAAGCTCTAATTTTTGTCCCTGGTTGACTTGCAGGGATGCAAGACGGGGAGGGATTAGAGCAATTTTTTTGCACATTTTGATTTGTTTTTGTGTGGTGGAGAGTGTTGGGGGACGAGAATGGTACCATTTTTTGGTCATTATTGGGTGAAAAGAACGCCTGCAAGAGAAAGATGGTGGATGTTGTACTGTAGACGGTGACGGAGAGGTGGTGTTTCATGGTGGTTGGGTGCGGTGGATTTGAATTTTGGGGGGGGGGGGGGCGTAGCTAGAAGAGAAGTCCAAAATTTTCCCACCATTTTTTAGAAGGGGCATTTTGGGTAATATATTGGCTTGGAAAATGATTTTTATCTTTTATCTTTTGTTATTTCTTGGGAAAAAAAAAACATTTATGGGTATGAACTTACGGGGTACAGTATCTATGTTGATGCAAAAAGTTATTTTTAATTTGGTGAAGGTTACTATTGTGTGATTTTTGTGTTTCTGTAGAAATTGCACAAAACTTGTCAAGTTGTTGTGAAGATTTGCACTTTTAGTTATAGACGACGATTACAACCAGCGCCGGTCTTGCTTCGTGGCTTTTGGAATCTAGGCATCCACCACCGGGCATTAATGAGATTGATGGTCGGTTTGGTTCCAAAAATGGCAAATACAAACCTACGATTTGATGAAAGAAGACCAAAAAAGTATAGGCTATGTGGATTTGGTAAGGAAGATGGAAAAGGAGATGGAGGATAGCACGACAATCCACACTGAAGAGGAGCAAAGTGAAGAGGGTTCTGCTCTGATGCTGATTTACGTTTTTTTTTTAAAGGGTGGCAAGGGGGTGGCTAATTAAGGTGGCATATTAGGTTTGGTTGTAAATGCCTTTTGTGGTTTTTGGTTTCAGTTATCACGATGGATGGTGGTGGTGGGTGGTGGGCTTTCATCACTAGGCACACCACCAAGGAATTCATGGGGTTTTTGTTGCCACTATTGTCTTTGAGGGTTCTTGTTTAGGTAGCTTTTATCGGTAGATGGCTTCATTGACCAAGTCGGGGTTCGTCAAGGGGAGATCTTTTGGATACATGAATCACGTTTTACATTTCCTAATTTGTTTGGTTTACTTTTTTGTTTCGGTCAATTACAGTTGATTTTTAGCCATGGTTGGATTATGTGGAAAATCCTGTGAATGTTTATGGAAATCCACAAGCATAAACAGAAGTTTGGGTTTGATTGCTGTGGCCTGGCCTCTGCGGCTGGAATTGCCTCGCTGGCGGGTAAAAAATTTTGGCTTAATCCAAATCATGGATGGCAGGGAAGGATGATTCCTGCGGTTTTTTTTTCTACTGTGATTTCATGGAGGGGCTATTTAGTGGAAATTACTGTTGATTTTAGTTGCCCTCTTTAGAAATTTCTCTTTAGTACGCAGGCAAACCCTTCGAGGAGGAGCCAGAATGATTGGTTGATCGATCCACAAGAGCCGGTGTCTGTGTCAAGATGGAGGTACTTCTGGGTCTAAATGCAACAAAATGGTTTTTCAAAGCTCAATTCCCCTCTCTTCTATTTGCTCCGGAATCTGAATCCTTTGCCTTAAAAGTACTAGATGATGATAGTGGCTTCCATCTTTTCCTTTTTTTTTTTTTTTGCTGGTTTGGCAAATATCTCGGTCATTTATAGATTTATCATTTGTAATGTGGTCTTTTTAAAAATTACCCAGAAGGATAAACTTCTCTTTAGTGATTATGGATAGTGTTAGACGTTCTTATCGGAGTATTTTTGTCTCTGGAAATTGTTATGTCCTGGAGTGTTATGTTATTTTCAGATATCAGAACAGAGAAATTGCTTAGGGACAGCACAACTTGCTGGACCAAAAGGGGGTACAAGAGTTAGAGGACGACGATGATGTCAGTCAACAACCGTGACCAACAATGAAGGATTAGTGGCCCAAGGAGGAGAGGAGGAGTCACTTTTGAGCATAGAACTGTTATTGCAAATATAAACCACTTGGAAGATTCAGTCCAAAGAGGAGGATCTTGTGGGTACAATCGGGTCGGATTTGGTTGTGCTTGCAACAGTAGATGGTGGTAGTTGGTGGTGGAAGAAGGCCGATTTATCGACCAAGAACCGGGCCAAACCTGTTTTGTAGTGAAAGCTTTTTTGCGCTACTGTTGTGTGAATATGAGCTTAATAAATGCACTAGTCCAGTCAAAAAAGAGGGAGAGAGATTATGCCTCAAGTGGAAGACATGTCCCTTGATTCTGAATTTTTTTTAAAGAAAATGGTGTTTGCATTAGATAATGGGAATAGATGTTTTTTTTTTTTCCTTCCTGTTTTTGGCATATTAAACTTAAATATCTTGGTATGGCTGTGGCAAGTGGAGCTGTGGAGGAGGATCTGTTTCCTTTAATGGCAATGTTTGGACCCCCCTAGTGCTTAAGAATACAGTTCTAAGGTCATGATCATGGTATTCGATCAAAAAAAAAAAAAAAGGTCATGATCATGGTAGCAAAGCAATTCTAAATGCATATCCAACAAGGGAAAATAAAGGAGGGAGAAATAGGACCATACCATCTCTGCTTTACAAAATTAGCTGTGCGTTAGGCAGCTCTTTGCTGCTGATCGGAGTCAGCTACTACCAAATCAATGGACACAGTTGAATAATTGATAATTTTCAAGATTCTTAGGAAGATGCCAAGGCCTAATGAAAGATCCCATCCCATAGCAACAATTACATTATTTTTTTTTGTTAAATTCATGCCATGTGCAGTTCCCTGGTCTCCATTAAAAGTAAACGTACAAGCTGACTGCTGACCTGGAAGAAACATGCCATTGATGTTGCTGCAGAGATTTATTTAGTTAAGTTTGTTGATTCAATGAGAAATAATAACATTAAGGCATATACAAACCCAATACCAATCATTAGCGCCACCACATACAAAAACTTAAAAGCAGTACATTTCAGATTCATTGCCAAATATGTGGGAAGCAAGCACCATATAAAGAGCTACAACACATTTATCATTTCATAGGATAATATATGAACAAAGTACAACTTTTCCCACTTCCACTTATTCAACACCATCTTTATATACAAAACTATACTTGGCCTTTGCCTAGGGAGGATGTCATCATCAAGCAAAATAAGAGATCAACTACTCTGCATGAATTTAGGCTCTGGTTTATTAATTAACAGCACCTGCTTAGCTTTCTGCCAACTCTATTTTTCAAGGCTTAGACTACTATCATTGGTTTCTCTTACTGCATCACACTTCAGTCTTCCACTCTACTATTTCTTTCCTGAATTAGTTTAGACGTTATTGCCTCCTGGAAACATCTGATTCTTCACTCTTTGCAAACCTTCCACGGATCCTTGGTTGACTGTCTGCAAGAGCCTTCCTACAAGCATACTGGAAAAAAGTAGCACTAATTTACTATGAATGCACAAAAAGAGGGAAAAGCAAATCAAAAAATTTTTATACGTCTCACCAAGTAAAACAGCCCAACAAATAAAACATGTTTTATAGCATCATTCTTCTAACAGAATATTCAACATAAGAGGCAATTGCTGAGTCAGAGTGATCATGTTTACAAAGACTGTATCACTTTACGTTACCTTAATTTTCCTGCCAAAGTTCCTCTTTGTCTTCTTGTTTCTGTACCTGGAGAGCTTTTCCCTGCGGTCTTCAGCAGCGCAGTGGATGATTAATGGTCGCTCAAAAGGAGAATGGATGACGCTTATGTTACCATTGCCAAGAGTCTGTCATAAAAACTCAGTATCAGTGACCCAGTCCCATCCTGTGGAAATGACCAGAAGCATCTAAACATTCATTACAGAGCCAATTCATGGCCTGTGTGCTCAACTGCTTAGAAATGGTCCACTAGAATCCAGTGGCTTACGCTAGAAAAATGAACTAAATAGGTAAAAAGCACACCATCCAGTTTTAACAAGAAATTGATATTGTTGTTATTCTTCCAGAGTCTGCACTCTAGTATGGAACGATGGAAGGATCAGACAGGACTTAGTATGCTTTTAAAGTTTGTTTATCCAGTAGCATGGTTCTACAACATTCCCATAGGAGGAGAGAATGTGAGTTCTGTCTTTAAAAGAAGATAGGCCTTCTCATACTAGTGATTTCAAGCATCAACTTCAGCTTGTATCATTTTGATAACTAAAGTGTGATCTAGAAATTTAACAACCATTTAAAAGCTTCCAGACAAATACTGTGCCGCGGATGTAAATAAAGAATGAAGTCACCAGGGTTTGATCTGAGTCATTTGACTCCATAGCTTATCTTATAAGGCTATAATGATAATATACAGAAACAAGAAAATAATAAAGTAACTCAGCCTGACCTTTATATCTCCTTCACTGTATGCTCGCCGCATCCCGTAAACATTTTCGAAATCCATTCCTGGAAAATCAAGAAAATTTGGCTTCATTGATGCCCCATGCATCCAGTCCATTGAACTTAAACAGCCAGAGCTCACACTTTTTGGTAATGGTACATCAGGAAGCACTTTGTTTTCCGGAATAATGTTTTCATCAGTCCGCAGAATGGGAATCTTAATATCCAGAACCTCAGCAAGTGGCGTTTCTATTGCTGCCTTTTCCATCAAGTCCTTTTCGCACTCATAAATTACCTCCTTCAGAAACTGCTCACTTTGAATTGATTCAATATCCGCCGCCTTCAGTCCTTGTGAAGTGATAACTTCTTCTCCACAAGAGATCATTGAAATTGCAGCTGTCATGGGATCAAGACCCATAATTGGTTCTTCGATTATTGGTTCTGGTGCTTTGAACAAATCCCCTTCTACTCCAAGGTCATATTCTGATATAGTGGATGTCTGAATCACGTTGCTCTACATTATACAAGACATCAGCATCAGTAAATGAATCAATGTGCCCTGAGCATTAAGTAGAACTCTACAGAACCTAAATAGACATTTGTGTAATGACTGGCCAACCTAAGATCTCAAATATAACTCAAAACTTGTAATCAATTTCTATAATGTTGACAACGTATCTAGACAAAAGCTAACCACTTTTGGCCATATAGATGAGGCAGCCGCAATTGTACGCTTTCTTATTCAAGCAAAAATAAGGTTTGGTCATGCTAAATATATGATGAAACCATGTGTGAGGTGTCTTCAATGATATATGATCGTGATTCTTGACATTTTACTACAAAGTAGGCTAATCAATACAGTATATTTTAGAGGCACCGCTTTCACAATCAACAGCGAGACAAACTAATCTCTTCATTTAAGTTACAAGAGAACAACTTCCAAGATTGATGGCTGATTAATTCAAACAAATTTCTAGATCCAATTATTACCCGAGAATAAACGATGGACTAGCTGTTTCACGAGATTCCAAAGTAGAATTTGTTGAGATCAAAAGCAACAAAATTAGATGCCAAATCGACTTCATTTTTAACAAGCACTGCAAAAGGACCACATCCAACAACCCACGATTCTAAAAGAAACACCAGCACTGAGATGATAATCATACTCCTCCAGGAAACACACGCACTCACACACTTTTAGCCCAAGGGAAGAACTAAACCCACATTCAAGGAAAATCTAAATTTAAATTTCTTTTTTCCAGGTTTAGTAACCGCATCCAACTACCCAAGAGAGATAGAGAAGCTGAGTGGAAAGAACCAAATGAAGCAGAGGTGGAGGAGAATACTTTCTCTTTTCAGCTTTCCCAGCATCCCTTCTTTATACTAAAAAAAATAAAAGAAGACTTTTACTTCTTTTTCTCTCTCAGTAAGTGGATGAAAAAGCCAAAAACAACAAAATCCCAAATACCTATTGGTTCACATCAGAAAGTTGGAGAAGGCTTAAAGAACACGGAATTTCAGATAGTGAAATCATTTTTCCTTTTGTAGTGTTTCTTTTATGGATCCAGCATGTAAAGAGAACACTTATTGTTTCCATTTCAGCCCTATTTGGTTGCTCATCAAATGCAAAGAAAGAGAATGGAAGCGAAGGAAAGACATCCATCTTTGTGTGAAAAAATGGAAACCCCAATAAGCCTAAAACATAAACAAAAAGGTTCCAACTTTCCAGTCCTTTCCTCCACTTTCACATAAACAAAGCAGAGGGCCAGAAGGAAATTAAGGAAAGCATCAAGGAGTATTCATGACAAGAATTTCAAGTCCTGAAATAACAAATCGAACCTTTCACTAATTCAATAAAAAGGAAAATCTAAGAAAACAATCAAATTTACAACTGGATTTTCATTGAATCTATAGCTCTTCTATCCCATTTCCTCGGGAACCCAACAGAGAGCAAGTTACAGGAAAGAACCAAAATTGAAAGGCCCTCACTTTATAGCAACCAAAACCAAACTCAAAATCAAGCCAAATGAATGCAGATCACCCAAATTAGCAAAGGAGAACAGAGCCAAACTGCAAACAAAAATGAAAGCCACAGCACATGCACATGCAATCTTCCAGTACAGAGACAAAAAGCAGAGGAGATGAGTGTTACCATTGAAGCATTGGCCTTTTGATACTTGCAATACTCTTCAAGTTGTTGAATATCCTGAGAGAAATTCTGCATATAAGGAAACAATAGCCCAGTCTCTGCATACATTTTTGGTCCAACCCCTCAAGATTGCTGTCACTTTTGGTTTCTATGGCCCCCTAAAGAGTTCAAAACAGAAACAGAGCTGACAGAGCTTAGAGGAGAAATCACCTCTCCGAGAACAGAGCAAAGGGAAGCAGAGTGAGCAGCACTAGAGAGCAGAGCAGCCAAAATGCAGCACATAAAGAAAAGGGAGTGAATGGGTCAGTTTTGGCCTTTGATTTAAGACATGAGACTTGAAAGGAAAGAGAATTTATACATAAAATAATGTTAATGTGGTATACTGCTATATAGACTTTGATTTGTTTTTAAAGAAAGAACATAAATAAAATAAAAGAAGAGATGATGTAATATTATTAGGTTCATACAATAAGGACAAAGTGTAAAAAGGACATTATGATACTATACTTGGTCCCCATGGGACATGACTACTACTATTGTCATGCACTTTGTTTTTGGGTTGATGGTTCTTTTTAAAAAAAAAAAATTAGGTTGAGGAGAGGCTCTCCAGTCCAGGCCAGGGCAAATTACAGGGCCCAGCAGACGTTTATAGTAGTATTTACAAATTACCCATCAAGAGGGATGATCGGTAGGGTTGATGGTTCTTTTAGTGTTGTCTATTTAGTATTATTTATTATTATGATTATTTTTTGAGTTTTTATTTGATATCTAGAGCTTTGTTCGACTAATTCTGATTCGATCTGAGTTTATTGTGGTGGGTGTCTTTTGATGAGAATATTTTTTATATACGAGGACTCAACCGCAACGTGGAATCAATCAATCAAGTCTTTCCGGAAAATCAAATCGCTCACCACTTAGACCAACCCATATGGATATTTATTATTATAATTATGATAATTATTATGATTATAATAATAGCAATTTGAACAGGTGAATGCATCCCCCACCAAATTGAATGCTCCAGTCCAAAAAACTCTGTGTCTTTGTTTGGGCAAAAGACAGTGCTCATCATCACTCATTAGTCTATCCCATGTCAGAGAAAATTTGGTCCCACGCGCTGTTCTTTTGGCGCGTCCAGACACGCGCATTCCGCATTTCCTGTCTCTCTGTTCTTCTGTCTTCTATGTTGGTTGGTAGTATTCCGTAGTGAGAAGAAGCAGATGCGCTTTGGTGTGGTTGGTGGATTTTGCTGGTGCGGTTGCTTGCTGCTTATGGGGTGAGATATACAATGGGAGATGCAAGATGCGATGCCGTATAACTGTGATGGGACTGTACCAATTGAATATTGATGATGCAATGATGTAAATGAGAGGTTTACACTTTACAGTGTGTTTTTGATGCACCAGTGCAACAATTCTTTCTGGAAAAAGCATTTGCCACGAAAGACACATAAGTTTTTGGGGCCAAAAAAATGGCTTTTTAATATGATCCAACAATTAAGTTTACATGATTCAAGAAAAAAATTCATAATTTCTAACAAACAAAATTATTTTTTTTGTCTAATTTAGTCTGATTCAAACGGGATAAGAAGTGATCTTCCCTCAAATTTTATTTTTTTAAAAAAGAAAATTGAGTGGGAAGCAAAGTTCCCAGAATATTAGATATTAGGTGTGGAATTACTTAAATTAATATCATTCTTTTTTACTAATTTTACCGGAATTCTCATCCCCATTAAGAGAACTCTGCTACTATATAATTTATCTTAGTTGTTTTTAATTACAAACCTAATATTACCAAACCCTACCCTTACCCTGATTGGGATCAGGACCCTTAAAACGAAACCAAAGATTGAATATTACCCCCATTACCATAGGCGCTCACACTATATAATCTATCTTAGTTAAAAAAAAAAAGGGTCAAGCGTCAAACTATTTCAATCAATTATGATATTATATTTCTCAAAAAAAAATGAAATAACTATTTTATTCCATGTCTTCAAAATTTTTATTTTACCAGGAAAGGAATAGTGCAAGAGGGGTCATCATACCACTATCGAAGTTGGCAGGTGACAAACAAGGGAGAATGATCTTACAATACTTCAGTATAATTCCTTTTTTTTTTTTTCCTTCTGTCAATTGATTAGCATTCCTCTCTCCCTGCATTTGGGAAAGCAGAGATCTTCTGTTTGCATTGCTTTATTGAACAACACCCTAAATTTGCGCGGCTCTGTTGTAGATTGGTTTGTTCCCTGACATCATAGGCTGCAACGGAGATATATGTGCTACTGTTAATGTTTGAATAGGTAAAAGCAGAATAAAGGGAATAAATATCAAAGCATTGTTATTAGATATCAACTGTTTTCTCCACATATTTAACTAATACATGTAAGAGTACTTAGATTTGATTTTTTGTGGGTATTGCGTGCGAGGGAGGTGGTTACCTCTTCAAGTCATTCGGCTATGGACCATTACTGTGATTACTTTGTTTTGCTAATTTGTTTCTAGTTTTATTGGTCATGAATTCATGGCTAAACGAATGTAACTAACTCGCCTGAAAGCACATGATGTTCCAGGACAACTTACCCAATTTTGCACCAACAAAAGAAAAGCTCTTCTTATGTTTCTCCCCCCAAAAAAGTACATAGAGATCGCGTCGTCCTTGATGATTTTAAATGGTTTTCGTCTTTAACTTTTTATTTTAAGCCAAAATATCATGAGAAGGTTGCTTGACATCGACGAATAGTATTCATTTTGTTAAATTATTAGACTCTTTTGTGTTGTGCCTTATTAACTGATAAACACCAAGGCTAAGGATTATCCTATTCTATGCTAAGGATTATCCTATTCTATTAGTTATCAGGAAGTGATAGACTTCTATCTGTTAGAGTTTGTATTCTATGTAAATATGTACATTGCTGTATTTATATGTATACTTGTGTACACTGATGAATATAGGAGACATTACATTTTCAAACCCTAGTCTATATTCTGGTATTTAATTTGGTAGCGGAGCGCCGATCTCCCTAATCCTGTTCTTTTTCTTCTCCACCATGGCTGCCGTTCCTGCTGCTGCTGCAACTCCAATACCCAACGCCACACACTATATCTCAATCAAACTTACCAGCACTAACTATTTGATCTGGCGTGCGTAGGTTCGTGCCTTTCTTCAAGGCCAAGGCCTGTGGAGTTATATTGATGGTTCTACCGTCTGTCCGGCTGCCATGGACGGTGCGAACGCCAATCCTGCGCATGCCAAGTGGGTGCAGCAGGATCAGCTTTTGGTCAGCACTCTTTATTCCTCAGTAACTGAGTCTGTCATGCCATTGATTGTGGATCTCCCAACCTCTAAGGCTGTCTGGGATACCCTTGCTACCAACTATGCCTCTCCTTCTCAGATTCATATTATGGAGCTGCATCTATGTCTTCAACGTTTGGTTCAAAAGGATGAATCAGTCTCTGACTACCTGTATCGGGCCAAGCACATCTCTGATGGTCTCACTGCTGCTGGACGACCTCTATCTATCCTTGATTTCAATCTGTATATTTTTCGTGGTCTCCGGGCTGAGTTTAAGGATCTTGTGACAACCTTGAATGCTAGGCCAGATCCTATTCCATTTCAGGAACTGCACAGTCTTCTTATTAGCCATGAATTTCTCCATGGCGATGCTTTGGCCAAATTGGATGTTTCGACCTTTGTGCCTACTCCTGAAGGCAATCTGGTGCAAGCACAGTCTGTTCCTGTGCGTCCGGAGGTGTCAGATCCCTCTCCTCACCAGCAACCACAGCGTGGTCGGGGACGAGGCCGTCATAATCGCGGTCGTGGGGGCGTTTCCAGCAGCACCGCTCCTCCTTTGTTCGCTGCCAGATATGCAACGGTTCCAATCACACTGCCCTGCAGTGTTATCAACGTGTTTCCATGCCTCTGGCCCCTCCTGCTGCTTATGTTTCTCATGTTCTGGTTCCTCCATCTCCTCATCCCTCTTATGCTACACAGGCAGCTCCTCCTCACTATCAGGGCTATACCACCTGGTATCCGGATAGCGGTGCCACGAACCATGTCACTCCAGACCTTGCCAGTCTTGGTGCTGTTGATGAATACAAAGGCCCTGATCAGTTGCAAGTAGGCAATGGTATGCGACTCCCTATTCAGCATGTTGGTTCTGTAACAGTTTCTCACCCATCTCATTTTATTCCTAAACGTGTGTTTCATGTCCCTAAGATCACCAAATCAGTTTTATCTGTTCAATAATTTGCCCATGATAACAATGCATACTTTGAATTTTACCCCTCTTTCTTTTGTGCAAAGGATCAGGTTACCAAGAAGGTGCTCATTTCCGGTCCGAGTATTGATGGCCTCTATCAAGTCAAACTCTCCACCAATTCTAAACAACCGTCTACTTTAATTTCCACTCGTGCGTCTAGTTCTATATGGCATCACCGATTGGGGCATCCCCATGGTGCTGTTCTTCGTCATGTTTTTTGTCACAATAAACTTTCGGTTCTGGGCATGTCCAAACCGGTTTCATGTCAGTCTTGTCCTTTAGGTAAATCACATCGTTTACATCTTTCTCTTAGTGATCATAAAGTGTCTCAACCCTTGGAATTGGTTTATAGTGATGTATGGGGTCCTGCCCCTGTTTTATCTTCTGATGGTCATAAGTACGTTGTTATCTTCATGGATGTCTATTCTCGTTTTATATGGTTCTTTCCTATTGCACAAAAATCTGATGTTGTTTCTATCTTTACACAATTCCATCGCACTGTTGAACGTCAATTCGGAACCAAGCTAAAAAGCTTACAAACTAATTGGGGTGAGGAATTCAGGCCAGTGAGTAAAATTTGTAACTCCTTAGGTATCATTCATCGTTTGATCTGTCCTCATACACATGAGCAAAACGGCATGGTTGAGCGTCGTAATAGGCATTTAGTTGAGACTGGGTTATCCCTTCTTACACACTCGGGTCTTCCACAAAATTTTTGGCATCATGCCTTTTCCACAGCTGTGCACCTCATTAATCGTTTACCAACTCGTATTCTTCAGTATAAATCGCCTCATGAAACTTTATTTCACCAAAAACCCGACTACACCTTCCTAAAAATATTTGGGTGCCTATGAAACATCCGTGTCCCAATTTAACAATAAAATACTTTGTAACGCCCCAGTTTTTCCCTTTATTGATTTATAAAAAAAAAAAATCGGATTTCGGTAATGGAAATTAAACTAAACTATTTACCATTGGATTCATTAATTACGAGTGGTAACACGTTGATTTCGAGTTCCGTCGGGCCTAAAACGCGTTTCGGGACGAAACACGACGTTTACCGTAGTTTTAGTTAAAACTACGTCGTTTTGAGGTCTTGAATATATAAAAAAAAAAAAAAGTTGACCAGGCAGGGTTGACCGCGCCTAAGCGGACGACAGGTCGTCCACTAGGTCGGCCAACCCTAGACCAATTTCCTTTTCCCCTCTTTTCCACTTTCTTCATTCTTTCTTCTCCTTCCTTCTTTTTTCTTCCTGCCGTTTTCTGCCCACTCAGCCGCAGCCTCCAACGGCCGTGTCCCCCACAACGGCTCCTGTCTCCCACGATTTCCCATCACTCCACCTACAATCATGATGCCAACGGCATCAAACACCACCATATCCTCCTTTATTTTTCGTTTCTGAGTTCTTCCTCAACTCTCCTCTCTTCCTCTCCTTTTCTTATCTCCTCCTTCTCTCCTCTTTTCAACTCCACACCGCCGCCAACTCGTCTCTTTTTCTCCCTCCCCGATTCGGCCGCCACCATACCTCCTCCTTCTTCCTTCCGTGTCGCCGTCGTTGGGACTCAAGGCCACCGCCGCTGTCGCTGCCACTTCCTCTCCTTCCAAGGTCGTGAGCCGTGGTGGACGAAGGTCCCAGAGGCAGAGGGCGTGGGGCGAGACGACGGGTACGGAGGACAGGCCCAACTCCATATCATCGCCGCCGTGGTAAGCGTCTCCTTTACTCCTCTTTTCTTCTGCTTCCTTTACTTTCGGGTGCTGATGTTGATTGGTGTTGTGGGTGTTGTGTGTACTGAGGCGGCGGGGGTGTGTGTATTTGAGGTGCTCGTGTCCAGTGGTTTGCGTGGCGGGTCTGATGAGGCATGGCCGGATTTGAGTGCTGGCCGGCGCGGGTTTGAAGGTTGCTGTTGTGGGGCGGATCCGGCAGTGTGTGCGTGCGGGTTTGGTTGACACTATTGAGACTTTGGGGCTTGGATCCGGCATCAGGTTCTGCGGATTCGTTTTCCGGTGAGTATTCTGGTGACCTCTTGTAGTTCTCAATCTATTTCGTCATTTGTGCATATGAAATTCAAAGAATGGGATGTGAGTTGTTGGTTTTGGGGTTTTGGCAGCTTGTTGTGGGTTCCTTCCAGGTTACAGTTGCGGTTCTTTGGGGTGTCGGGTTACTGTTCCGGCGAGAGTGACCGGAATCCGGCGAGCGCGCACTGTTCCAGCAAGAGCTCGGGAACTTTTCCGGCGAAGACTCGGGTTCTGCCGGCGGACGATAATTCTCGTTTTTACGAGTGTTAGTTGGTAATTATCTATGATTTGTCTCGGTTATGTTACGCACTTAAATTTTGGAATTTATTTTACGAAATACATTAATTTATATTTGTACATTTAGTGATTACGGTTTACCGAGAGCGGAGAGTTAGGGTGTGTGGCCGGGAAGACTTACCGACACGAATAGATCATAGGCTGTTAAACTCTTGGGCTCGGAAACGACCTTAGGACGGTTTTAGGAAAAACCGAGCCCAGGCCCAATAATCTCAATTTGAGCCTAAGATGTTTTTGATGGACTTAAAATTACGGACCTAAGATCTAATCACGGAAAATTAAACTCACGGATGTTAAGAACGGGCTCGTAGCCCAATTTCATAATCGGTAAAATATGAACTTAAGGAAGTGGGCCACGGGTCGGAATTTGCAATTAAGGATTTAGTGGGCCTTAGGCCCGAGAATTTGATAATGAACTTAAATCAATGAACCTTAGATCCCTAATCGTTGGAGTTATGGAAGATAAAATATTCTTTTGGACTTAGACCCGAAAATCTTATAATCGGATAGTTAGGGTCGGGAGTTACTCGATTAGAGCATACATTAGTGTACATACACGTTTTACTTCTAAAATGGGTTTAGTGACTATATCATGTACCGGTATTCAGGCACGGGAGATACCTCGGGAGCTGTAGACTCGGATCGGGAAGAAGTCATAACTTGCATTTTGAGGTGACATTACAAGTCTTTTTATATATGTTTTGTGAATGCATGTTGGTGTGGTTTGTTTGTTTACTTGCCTTGCTTGCTACACGCGATGATTGGAATTGTATGCCTGATTGATCTCACATGTCTAAACTTCTATATGAAACCCTACTATGAAAAATAACATGTAATAAGCCTTGGTGATAATGTGTGATTATGGGCCGCAGGCCGGATGAAACAGGGACACTTACAGTGCACACATCCCTGAAGAACATAATGTATCTCAACCGAAATGTAAAAATGTAAAAAGGATAAAATACTAAATTCTACTGTGGTGACGGTTGGTAGCCCCGAGGGAGGGTTGGGTACCCTCGGGTCACATTAAGCTGTTTAGCATGCCCAGGGGATGTAGGTGCACCCCTGGAAGACTTGCACCGGTTAGGTGTATCTGAGTGCACCCTCAGGTAGCTAGCGGCCACTTGAGATTTATCAGTGGTTTTTGGCCTCAGAATCTACCCCTTCTGAGGTTCGACATTTGGGTTTCACACCCTGATCTGATCAGATGCGCTACCGAGACTTGACTCACAGTAGAGGGCCCATAATAATAAAAATGATAATGATGATAACAATAAGATAACGCACTGAGCTCAAGCAATACGAGCTATAATACAATAAAACATTTATGTGATGGTGTGTGATTCTGATTTGCTTGTATGCTGTACTTGTGCTCGTGAGCTACTCACCCTACGAGCATGACTTCACTTTCATGTATATTTAGACTTTTAATGTTCACTGAGTAGGCGACTCACATAATCGCCACCGTTGTTTTTCAGACTTTAGTTAGCGTGCAGACTCACTTATACCTTCGACTCGGAGATCAGACGCAGTCACTTCAGCAGGTAGTTGTGCATTATCTCTTGGTGGGATCCATAGGGCCATATGCATGATATTTTCTATCTTGAGTATTATTATTACTTTCATCTTCCGCTGCATGATAAATAACTCGAGATGTCATAAATGTTTTATCTTTATATCGGCAGTTAGCCGGAGATGATTTGTGATATTATGTCGGCGTGATGCCGTGATGGCTTAGTATTTGTTAAGCCGGCTGATCTCGTTTATTTTTATGACATCTCGTTGTTAATACATTTTCATGGAAAATGTTTGTATGCCGAAGCATCGGTTTTTGTACCCCAGGTTTCAAGAGTATTTTGGTAACTCTTTTTCTTTTAATTATTTTATTTTTATTTAATTGGGGTACGGGCTTCCACAGTTGGTAGCGGAGCGGGCTTCAGATCTTTGGGTTTTCAAGTGATTTTTTTCCCTGTGCATAAGCCTATTTCAAATTTATAATTTCTAAAAAAAAAAAAAACGTTTTCCGACCTGGTTGCATTCATATAGGCGTTATTATGGATCCACCGCAAGATATGCTCAAATGCTGAAGGACAGGATGAAATTATACCATAATTAAGCAGAAATATAAATATTATTAAAGCCAACAATAATATTACACAGTGGAAACATTATATTGAACTTGATATTCTATAGAAAGGGAAATATTACAGCGATTTTGATATTTTATTAAAATGGAAAATACATCTAACGGTTCGGAACGACATTGACGCGGAAGCTGTTGGGATCGCTGTTGATGTTGACCGTGACTCTGTCGCTCCACGAGAGCCACATGCCGCCTTTGTCGCGCTGGCCAGGAATCTCGAACCGGTTAGCTTGAGGGAAACGGAGAGGGATGAGACCGTGATCGTCCCGAGGTTGCCACTGTGTCTCCGTCAGAAGAACCATATTCGGTTTGTACTGGTTCTTCAAGTCCCTCAGCGTACATGAGAACTCTTGAGCGCGCCTTGCAACTCCCCTGCAGTTCCACACCAGCAGCCGTACCTTTGGCCAAGTTGGAGGTAGGCGCGTCATCCTGGGTATGCTTTGGGCCGTCATCGCAAGCTGGTAGTAGGCACCTTGTTCCACCGTCTGGCAAGTGGACTCCAGGTTGAACTCCTGAAGCCTGTCGGAGAAGAAGAACATCACGGTATTCGCCGATCCGTAGTAGGATGTCCTCAGTGTGCCGTGATCCTCCAGGAAGAACACCTCTTCCATAGGTGTGACAAAGAACCGCGATGAGTAGAGCTCATCGACGAAGACCAGCCGGGGCATCCTGCCGAGCTCGTTTGGTAGTTCTTCGGCACACTCATTGACCATGCTGTAGGCCAGTCGATTCCTTCTGCCAAGGTTGGCACCTTCGACAAAGAAAATTGATGATGGGGCAGGCATTGTGTTTTGGGCGTGTAAGTGTTTTGGTTATTCTTGAGTTTTGGAGAATTCTTTGTCTGGGCGTGTGGTTGCTATAAAACGAATTTTGATGACTTACTCCTCACCCTACTGTCTTTTATAATCTTAGGAGGAGCGTGTTTAGTGCTTTCGAATTTCAAGTTTTTACTCTTTGAAACTTTACCGTTGCTTCATTTAATATTGAACGCGTTATGTGTTTGTTGTTCGGGCAATAAATGCCAGAGGTTACCTGTCCTTCTCTACCTTTAAATTTTCAATTTCCCGGGCTACTACAATTTGGTCTCCCTAAGACTTGTTCCTACATCTTTGTCACATGCACTCGTGACCGTTGTGGCTAAACCGTGTGGACCACACCTCGAGTGGAGTGCGTGTGCGACAAGCTTACAGTTGTTCGGACAGCGTGGAGAGATGTGAGACGGGACAGACGTTTTTGGCTCATACGGACAATTGTGGACAAGTGGGTAATGTGTTTTTCGAGGGACACATGACGCTCCCGTGATCATCGCCTTGCCAGTTAACGGGTATCTTTTTCATGAGGCTAACAGACGTCACCGTTAACTGTGTACGTTACGTTTGGGATCGAGGATGTTCACGATCGGTCTAGGGCGCCGAACATGGAAACATGTTTGTTTTCACCTCTTAATGTCTTTTTGACTTTATTAAACGAGTTTTAGTTCGTTTATAATTTCCTTATGATTAATTTCATACCTTATTGCTGGATTTAATCTATTTAAAATGAAATATCGTAATATAAGAGTTTGGATTTACGAAGAAAGCTTATTTTATTGATTTCGAAACTTTTACAGCAAAAGGAAAAGCACTCTACGGAGTTACATGATGCTTCAGATCGGTTACAAGTTTCTGTATATTCGCGACCTGAGAAGAGAGTCCCATGTAGGCCAGTTCCATTTGCATCACTGCAGTGTGGACCTTCTTCAGTGAAGTGTCCAGTTGCTTCATTATCTGCAGTGGTGTGCTGGACTCAGCTGTTGCCTTGCCTTTCCTATCTTTTGCATCCTTGTTACCAGAAGGTCCTTCCTTGCTTACACGCTTCTTTCGCCGTTTTGGAGGAATCACCATATGCTCCTTTAGACCGATGATCTTGGTCTTGAACCGCTTCTTAGGAGGTTCCTCATCGGAGCTTGTCGGGAAAGCCCTACCACCGATGTAACTGTTATCCTCTGAGTCAGAGGTAGTACGGGATCTTAGTGGTGAGTCCATAGTTGTGAGTGAGTTCTCAACTCAGAGGTACGGTTTTTATAGACAGGAGAAACACCGCTTAAGGGTAAAAGCGACATCTCGCAAAGAGATCGGACATCTGGTGGAGAATACCAGAAACTTATCGTGGTAGGACCTACGGACTTGATGATTGAATTTCGAGGACGAAATTCTTTTTAAGGTGGGTAGAACTGTAACGCCCCGAATCTTTCATAAGTTGATTTTCGGCATTTTTGGAAAGTTATTCCGATTTTACCCTTGAGGT
The DNA here is from genome assembly GCA_028386065.3 of Turnera subulata. Taxonomy (NCBI): domain Eukaryota; kingdom Viridiplantae; phylum Streptophyta; class Magnoliopsida; order Malpighiales; family Passifloraceae; genus Turnera; species Turnera subulata. Next base: position 104,983 of record JAKUCV010003124.1, on the reverse strand, counting down.
ATTTTCGAGTTTTAGTCGAGGAAATAGATTATCTTTCCTTGGAAATGTCAATTTCCAGTTAGAATTCCTCATGCTTCGGGTTTCGTTGTTATCGGAATGTGTTTCGGGGTGAAACGGGGGTTTCGTTGTGTCTTCGATCGAAACTACGTCGTTTTGATGATTTAAAAAAAAAAAAAAATTTGACCAGGCGGGGGTTGACCGCGCCTAAGCGGACGACGAGTCGTCCACTAGGGCGGCCAACCCTAGCCGATCCCTTCTTCTTCTTTTCTCCACCTTTCCTTTCTTTTTACTTCTTTTCTTCTCCAACCTTCACTTTTCTTTTCTTCCCGTTACCATTCCACCCAGCCGCCGCCGCCCCAACGTTCTTGTCTTCCACTATCTCCCCTCCTTTTTCTTCTCCTCCCCATTCGGCCTGCAACCCTCACGATTTCTCTTCCTCTCTTCTCTTTTTACTCCTTCCCGTCCTCTCTGCCCCTCTCCAAAAAAAAAACTGCCGCCGCCACCTTGCATCCTCTCTTCTACTTCCGTGTCGCCGTCGCTGAGACACGAAGCCGCCGCCGCCACCACGAGTCGCAGAGGAGGCCGAGACGAGGGCCGATTTCATGCGCGACGGCGAGTGCTGCGTGTGGACATGAGTCGCCACCGCCGTTCCTCGAGTTGTTGGGTAAGTACCGCCGTCCCTCTATCCTCTTGTGTTCTTCCTTCGTTTGGATGTTGTGTGTGTGTACTAATCCGATTTGGGTTGTCTCCTTGGTGGTGGTCATTGGCTGTTGTTGGTGTGTGTGGTAATGCCGGTGTGTCTGTCTTATGGCGGCGCGTTGTCTGTGTTGGGGGTTGATCTTCCGGGCAGTGAGTTACGTTTCTGGACGGGCTTGAGATTGATACTGTTCTTTGGTTTCGGGCAGAATCAAATTTAGGGACAAGGAGGATTCGTGTTTTTTTCGAGTAAGGATTCTTTTCTCCAATCCTTTTTCTTGAATCGATTTGGGGTCAGAGGGTGTTGTATTGATTAATTGTATGTTGTGGGGTTGAATATGGTTTCAATGTTGTTTGATTCTTGGCAGAATTGTTGTGGTTGTTGTCTTGGTTATTGTGGAGTTTTTCCGGCGAGTTGATCGGAATCCGGCGAGGCTCGAAACTTTTCCGGCGAGTTGATCGGAATCCGGCGAGGCTCGAAACTTTTCCGGCGAGGGCTCGGGTTCTGCCCAACAGTCTATATTTCTCGTTTTTACGAGTGTTAGACGGTAATTGTCTATGATTATTCTCGGTTATGTTATGTACTTAATTTTGGAATTTATTTTACGAAATACATTTATTTATATTTGTACATTTAGTGAATTACGATTTACCGAGAGCGGAGAGTTGGGGTGTGTGGCCGGGAGAACCTACCGACACGAATAGACTTTAGGCCGATTAATCTTGGGCTCGGAAACGACTTTAGGACGGTTTTAGGAAAAACCGAGCCCAAGCCCAATAACCCCGATTTGAAGCTTAAGATATTTAATTGGACTTAAAGAACGAACTTAGGACTTAATCTCGGAAATTAAACTCACGGATGTTAAGAACGGGCTCGAAGCCCAATTTCATAATCGGTAAAATATGGACTTAAAAGAGGTGGGGCCCATGGCCCGGAATTTGTGATTTAAGACTTAGTGGGCTTTAGGCCCGAGAATTGTTAATTTACTTAAACCGATGAACCGTAGATCCTTAATTGTTGGAGTTATGGATGTGAAAATAACCTTTTGGGCTTAGGCCCGGAAATCTTACAATTTGTTAGTTAGGGACGGAAGGTACTCGATTAGAGAATACCCTTAGCATACATATACGTTATTATTCCTAAAATTGGTTTAGTGATTATATTATGTGCCGGTATTCAGGCACGGGAGATACCTCGGGAGCTGTAGACTCGGATCGGGGAGAAGTCATAAACTGCATTTTGAGGTGACATTACAAGTCTTTTTATATATGTTTTGTGAATGCATGTTGGTGTGGTTTGTTTGTTTACTTGCCTTGTTTGCTACATGCGATGATTGGAATTGTATGCTTGATTGACTCACATGTCTAAATTCTACAAGAAAAACTGTTATATACTATGTAATACACTTTTGTGATAATATGTGGTTATGGGCCGAAGGCCCAGATGATACAGGGGCACATACACACTTCCCTGAAAGACATAATGTACTTCAAACAGAAATATAAAGGTTTAATTAAGAATAAAATACTAAATTCTACTGTGGTGTCGGTTGGTAGCCCCGAGGAGGGTTGGGTACCTCGGGTCACATTATGCTGTTTAGCATGCCCAGGGGATGTAGGTGCACCCCTGGAAGACTTGCACCGGTTAGGTGTGTCTGAGTGCACCCTCAGGTAGCTAGCGGCCACTTGAGATTTATCAGTGGTTTTTGGCCTCAGAATCTACCCCTTCTGAGGTTCGACATTTGGGTTTCACACCCTGATCTGATCAGATGCGCTACCGAGACTTGACTCACAGTAGAGGGCCCATAATAATAAAAATAATAATAATGATAACAATAAGATAACGCATTGAGCTCAAACAATACGAGCTATAATACAATAAAACATTTATGTGATGGTGTGTGATTCTGATTTGCTTGTATGCTGTACTTGTGCTCGTGAGCTACTCACCCTACGAGCATGACTTCACTTTCATGTATATTTAGACTTTTAATGTTCACTGAGTAGGCGACTCACATAATCGCCACCGTTGTTTTTCAGCCTTAGTTAGCGTGCAGACTCACTTATACCTTCGACTCGGAGATCAGACGCAGTCACTTCAGCAGGTAGTTGTGCATTATCTCTTGGTGGGATCCATAGGGCCATATGCATGATATTTTCTATCTTGAGTATTATTATTACTTTCATCTTCCGCTGCATGATAAATAACTCGAGATGTCATAAATGTTTTATCTTTATATCGGCAGTTAGCCGGAGATGATTTGTGATATTATGTCAGCGTGATGCCGTGATGGCTTATTATTTGTTAAGCCGGCTGATCTCGTTTATTTTTATGACATCTCGTTGTTAATACATTTTCATGGAAAATGTTTGTATGCCGAAGCATCGGCTTTTGTACCCCTGGTTTCAAAAGTATTTTGGTAACTCTTTTTCATTTAATTATTTTATTTTTATTTAATTGGGGTACGGGCTTCCACAGTTAAGATGAGTTGGTGAAGGTGCTATCCTTGAGGGGGATAAAAAGCATCACGTCCCGAGTTCGAATCCCTAGTGCTGCAGCATGGTAAAGGATTTAATCGAGCGGAGGGAGTGATGTAACAATACCTGGATTTGGTGGGTCACTCGAGGAGAAGGCCTTCACAGAAAAGGCGCCTTTTTTGTGAAGGCCCTCCCCCCGAGGGACCCACCAAATCCAGGTATTGTTACATCACATCCCTCAGCCCACACCTCTTGGGTTTAATCCTTTACCATGCTGCAGCACTAGGGATTCGAACTCGGGACGTGATGCTTTTTTCTCCTTGAGGGGGATAAAAAGCATCACGTCCCGAGTTCGAATCCCTAGTGCTGCAGCATGGTAAAGGATTAAACCCAAGAGGTGTGGGCTGAGGGATGTGATGTAACAATACCTGGATTTGGTGGGTCCCTCGGGGGGAGGGCCTTCACATACTTAAACAAAGGAAATTACCAAAATAACCCTGAAACCCGGGACATGAAAACCAATATCAAGAATATCCAAAATTTTTAATAAAAAGAGATGTCATAACAAACGTAGTCAAACCGGCTTAGCAAGCCTCAAATCAAACCCGGCATCCTGCCGATCCATCATCAATAACAAATCCAGGCAATCCGCCGATATAATAATCCAAAATCAATAGTGACATCTCAATAAAAATTCCAATGCAGCGGAAGAAACAAACGGAGTAAAAATAAGAGAAACAAAAACAACATGCATGCCGACTATATGGATCCAACCGGGAGATCAAGCACAGCTACCTGCTGAGATAACCACGTCCGTACTCTGGAAGGATGGTAAGTGACTGCACGCTATCTAAAGTCTGAAAAACAACGTTGGCGATTATGTGAGTCGCCTACTCAGTGAGCAATATAGATCTAATTATGAGAGTGTGCAGATCAAGTCCGAAAGGGAAGAAGAGCAACAAGGCAAGCATGCAAACATACAACAATCAGTACTAACATGCCAACACAATCAAGCAAACAGTTCATTATTCTCCATCTATTGTGTGTTAAGTTTTCTTATTATGATTTACTATTCAAGGCCCCCTACTGTGTGCGTCGAGCTCGGTCCCGTCTCATGAGACAACCAGGCATAAGCCCAAATACAACCAGGCACGAAGCCCAACATAACCATAGAGAGAGAGAGAGAGAGACAGAGAGAAAGAGGGAGGTAGAAAGGGGGAGGTAGAAGGAGGGAGGTAGAAACCGGTCATCACAGACCCACATGCAAATCTGCATANGTGATGCCGTGATGGCTTATTATTTGTTAAGCCGGTTGACCTCGCTTATTTTTATGACATCTCGTTGTTAATACATTTTCATGGAAAATGTTGTATGCCGAAGCATCGGTTTTTGTACCCCGGGTTTCAAGAGTATTTTGGTAACTCTTTTTCATTTAATAATTTTATTTTTATTTATTTGGGGTACGGGCTCCCACAGGCATCATCATGCCAACCAAGTAACCAATCCAAGTAACCGACCATAGCATCCCAAAATTAATTTTCAAACCATCGGGTCGTACCACTACTTTCCACATGACAATTATATCATCATCTCATATCAATTCCAACTTCCAACTTCCAATTTCCATTTCTCAATTATCCACAGTCAATAGTTCAACATCAATCTCAACACAAAATCAATATCTCAATCCAACAATCACAACAGTAATAATCACAGCAGTCGATAACTAACAGTGAATATCTCAGCAGTTCAATCAAACAACAAAGCACACAAAGTATTACAGGCAACATAACAAAGGTTATCCATCCTCATCTTAGCCGATTATCAATTATGGAAATGTCCAACAAATTCCAAGTCCGGTTCCTCAGCAAACTGTTCGTTACCAGCTCCTATATCAATCAAATAATATGCACACATAAGATGATATGCAAATGCCATGCTAATACTGTGTACCGGAAAAATAAATACTGACTCGTCTCGGTCACTCCCCCGGATTAATTTTCCATTACCATCATCATCATTCACCATTTATTGTCCATGTGTCAAAATACCATACTATACTTATACTTATATCCGGATATTATTCCGGTATTTATTACCTTGATAATACCCTTTCCAATTATTTCCTCAAAATAATTATTATTTACCACATAATATACTTTTCCCAAAATCATATTTCCAATATTATTTCCTAAAATTATTTCCCTTCCATATTTATATTTTTCCAAAATTATCTCTTTTTTTTCCAGAAATTATTTAAAACCAGATTTTATTCTCTCTTTTCTTTTTTTTTTATTATTGGAATGGGCCAGGAAATAGCACCAGCCCAACAGACCCAGGAGCCAGCCCCAGCTGTCAGCCCAGGCAGACCAGCTGCAGGCGCGTGTGAACAGGCCCAGCTGCTGGCCCGCGCCAAACAAGGCAGCCCATAAGCTCAAGGCCCGCGTCCAAACCACCAAAAGTCAGCCCATCAGCCAACCCATCAAACCCGGACCAAACCCAAGGGAAACGGGTCAATCTGATCCAGACCCGTGACCCGGGTCGTCCACCACAACGGGCTGCTGCTTACCTTGAGTGGCAGCAGTGGCGATGGCGAAGGGGAGAGACGGTGCGAGGGAGGCAGGGCGCAGCAACAGGGAGGCGAGCACGAGCGACGGCGACGCACGACAGAGGCGGCAAGGCGGCGCTAGAGGCGAGGCGACGAGGTGCTGGTCTGCTTGTGTCGCCGTCGGGCCGTGGCGCGCGAAGGAGAGGAGCAGCAGGGAGGAGCTCGGCGGCTCTTTGGTGGCCGGAGGAAAGGGGACGGAAGATGGGGAGGAGAAAGAAAGAGAAGCAGCGGCTTGAGGTGGTGGCGGCAGTGGTGGTGTACGTTGGAGGAGGTGGCTCGGGTGGAGAAAGAAAAGAAGAAGGAAGGAGAAGATGGTGATGACGTGGCGGCTTCTGGTTGGTGGATGGTGTGTGTTTTTGGTTTTTTTTATATTATTTACTGGTATAGGTTTGCAGGAAGATAATTGCAGGCAGAACAAAGAAGATGGCGTGCATGGAGAGGCAGAAGGACACAGCTGTATAGGCAGGCAAAACTACTGGTAAGTCACAGGCATAACAGGTAGAGGCGGCTGAATAATTGAGCTTCAATTATGCAGTTACTATGCTGCATGTGAAGTGTGACCCGCCTGGACCAGAAAATATCCAATATACCCACTTATCTTTATTTATGGTCCGTTAACTCGAGGATAAACCCGGCTTTTCTGAAGATTCCTGGACCCAAAAAATCCCAACTTTGCTCCGTAAAATCCGCAGAAAAATCCCGAACGTGGGACAAGGCTCGGATTCGGAATCCAATGCTCGGTTTACCATAATTTAAATACCCAAGAATAAAATCAATGGTAAATTGCTGTAATTTAACTTAAACAGCTGTTATAAGAATGGTATTAATTTGACACTTGAAAATAAATGGTGAATTATGACGATAATAGAGAAATAACCCGGGGGAGTAACCGAGACGAGTTAATATTTATTTTTCGGTATACAGTAGTAGCATGACATTTGCATATCACTTATATGTGCATATTATTTGTTTGATATAGGAGTTGATAACGAGCAGATACCTGAGGAGCCGGACTTGGAGTCTATTTGACATTTCCAAAACTGATAATCGGCTAAGGTGAGGATGGATAACCCTTGCTATGTGCCCGTAGTACTGTGTATGATTTGTTGTTTGATTGAACTGCTGAATTGATTTTTGACTGTTATTTGATTGTTGTGGATATTGTGTTGTATAATGTTGAACTGTTGACTGTGATTAATTAACGTTATGAGTCTGTTGAAGATTTGGTCTAAGGTATAATCTGGAATAATGGAAAGTTGGATAATTAAGAATAGAGTAATGGAACTGGACTGAACTTGAGATGATGATATAATTGTCACGTGGAAAGTAGTGGTACGACTAGATGGTTAGAGGCTAGTTCTGTGATGTCATGGCCGGTTTGGTTGGTTGTTGAGGATGTTGATCCCGGATGATGTTGTTATTGGGATGTTGATCCCAGATATGTGATATTGGGATGTTGATCACGGATTTGTTGATATTGGGATGTTGATCCCGGATTGTTGATATTGGGATGTTGATCCCGGATTGTGGTTGGGCCTGGCATCCGGAAATAGTTAATAACCAGGTACGACCCTAGCTTGTCCAGTGACGGGGCCCGGAAGATAAAATTGGTAATAGTAATAAAAAGCATTCTTTTGGTCTTGGCTTAGTTACGTTTTAGTAAGATTCTTCTGTTGTGATGTTATGTTGGATTCTTCTGTTGTGTTGTTTGTGCTTACTTCGAAAGTATTACGGTTGATATATATCTCTGTTTATCCTTCGTCGGTGAGAACTTCGGACTCACCCCTCGCCTGCGGGGTTTCATCCCGTAGGTTTAGTTGCTTCGTAGTTCAGGTACGATGTTCGATGGATGCTGCTTTCTTCTCCACCTGACTCCGGATCCATACCCCGCTGCATGTGCATAGAGTCTTCCGCTGCTGTTCTGTTGCATATGTTGCTGTATTATAATTCCGCTGCTGTTGCTTGCTCTTTTCTCTGTTACTGTTATATATAATGTGAGCTGTGTATTGCTGAATAATGGTCCCCAAGTATGGGTGACGAATGTATTATATGAATTGCTGATGTAAAATACTTGCGAGCTGTACTGTCTGTATTATCAATGTGAATAGTTTCGGCACGTGTTTACTGTGTATGGTAAATACGGGTCGGGGCGCTTCAGAACTCAAGGTCTATAAACTTTTTATTTTTTAAAAAAATCCTATAAACTTAAAAAATTTTCAACCCTAAAACCTAAAAGTCCTAAATTTCTAAATCCTAAACCCTAAATCCTCAATCTTCAAATCCTAATCCTAAAACTTTAAACCTTAAAATGCAAAGTCCTAAATACAAAAAAAAATCCTAATAGTTGTCTAATATCCCTAAACTCTAAAATTCTAACCCGTAACCATAACACCTAATCCCTAAATTATAAACCATAAACCCTAAATCTTAAAATCATTGAACCTAACTTCTAAACCGTTTAAACTTTTAAATCCTAAACCTAAAAACCTAAAATCCCTAAATTTATAATTCTTAAATCCATGAACTCTTCTGTAGAAAAAAAAAATCCATGAACTCTAAATTTTACACCTTAAAATCATAAATCATAAATTTCTAAACTTTAAAATATAAAGTCTGAAATAGAAAAGTTTATAATAGGTGAATTCTAATAGCCTTAAAACTCCGAAATTCTAAATTTAGCTTATGAATCTTTTTATTTGGGGCTTTTCATTTTAGGGTTTAGAATTTTAGATTTAGTTATTTAGGATTTAGGGTTTAAGAATTTATGATTTAGGATTTTAAGGTTTTAGGGTCTAGGTTTTAGGATTTTAGGGTTTAGGCTTTTGGGCTTTAAGATTTTAGGGTTTTAAGATTTAGGATTTAGGGTTTAAGGTTTATGATTAGTGTTTTAGGGCTTAGACTTTTAGATTTTCGGGGTTTAAGATTTTAGAATTTAGGGTTTAATATTTAAGGATTTAGAATTTTGGGGTTTAAGGTTTAGGATTTGGCCACTAAGATTTAGGGTTTTAGGGTTTAATGTTTTAAGAATTATGATTTTGTAATTATGGTTTTAGGATTTAGGATTTTTTGTTTACTATTTTAGGGTTTAGAATTTTAAGTTTTACGATTTGGTATTTAGGGTTTAGGATTGGAGGGTTTTAAGGTTTTATGGTTCAAGCATTAATGTTTTAAGGTTTACAATTTTAGGTTTAGGGTTTATGATTCTAGATTTTTAGGGTTTAGGATTTTAAAATTTTAGGATTTAGGATTTAAGAGTTTAAAGTTTTAGGATTTTAAGATTTTAAGGTTAGGTTTTAAAAATTTATAATTTATAATTTTTTTAAGATTTAATATTTTTTTATATTTTATGATTTAGTATTTCTTAAAAGAAAATAATAGTTTATGGTACTTCTATCTCGATTTCTTTTGTTCAAGGAGTTTTTTTTGCTTTAACTCTGAAGTTTGCATAAAATTTAGAATTAATAGAAGGACTTGACAAAAAATAAAGTTAAGACTTATTTGTTGTAACTAATAAATGGAATGATTCAACTGGTATTTTTTAAAAGATACAAGACTTAATTGTGAATGATGTAAAGATTTAGGAATCGAAAATAGTTATCTTGTCCCCAAACTATTAAAACAGGCCCTAGGAAATTAATCACGGCGGAACAGTGGGCCATAAATTTTGATATTTGTTATATTCTTAACACTTTTTTGTCTTGAACTATGATTATCAACTGAAAATTTTTTAATTTGGCAAGTTTTCTAAACTTCTGTCTCAGGAATTATCATTTATGAATGAGCAAATCAACAAAATGAATGAAAATGAAAATGAAAACGAAAATAATTGAGGAGAACCCGTCAATTAATTCCCGAATCATTTGTAATGGTATCTTACACCTATTCTTAACTCTAGCTATGGCATTCAGCTTAAAGGTGGCTCTTTGAAAAGCTAAGAATGCTAATAAAGGAGGAATTTAGCATCAACAAAAATCAAAGAGGAATTAAGTTGTAGGGTCAAGTCTTTATCGTAAACTTTTTGTACATTAAAAAAAAAAAGGTTCAGCATTGCGGTGATGTTAGTGATCACTGCTGCTTTATTTTTTTTTTTTGGTAATAGGGAGATTTGCATTCATAAAATCAAACTAGAAATACAGCAGTTCGCAAAGGCCAGGTAGCGCCTCGCGAATCTTGAGATAAAATGAGATAAAATATCCTGCACATCAGCAGGTGGACAATGTAGAATAGTTAGCCCCATGTTGTGGTGATAAGCACTTTTAGCGAGCTGATCAGCACACATGTTCGCCATTCTATTCGCAAAAGAAATGTTTACAGACCAATCTTTGGCAAGCAAGGTCTTGATCTCTTTAACCACATTGTCTAGCTCTAAATCTGGTTCCAAGTCGGAAGTAATCCACTCAACAGCAATTAAGGAATCGACTTCTAATTCCAGCTTTTTGCATTGGATGCTCCAAGCTAATTTCAGCCCTGTGAATATGCCCCAGAGCTCTGCTTGTAGTGGTGAGCATGATCCCAAGTTCAACAGAAACCCAAGATCCATCTGAGTTTCGCAGCACACTGCCAGCCGCGGCTCTATTTGCTTGTGGAATCATTGACCCGTCAGTGTTTAGTTTCAGCCATCTGGTTGGGGGAGGGGCCCAACTTGTAAGGCTAGAAGATGGAGGTCCCCTTTGGTTTACCAGCTTATCCTGCAGTGCAGCAGATGATGTGAATTCATGAGCAAGATGGCAGATGGACCGGACTGGATTCTGGTCTTCAATAAAGTCTGTTTCGAAGATGGCCTTGTTTCGCCAATTCCACATCTTCCAGCAGGAAGTTGCAAAGAGTGTGCACCACTGTACACCATCAATGGAGGGCTCCGAAATTTATTGGTTAGAGCTTAACCATTCGTAGATGCCCATGTCGAAAAAATCCGTGAGGCGATTGGTAGGAACCACCTCCCTCCAAATTTTCCTTGCAGCTTTGCAATCTCTCAGGGCATGTAGACATATTTCTTGCTCCTCCTCACAGCACGAGCACATGGGGGTGGGGGAGAGATGCCTCTCAAAACGAAGTTGGTTGGTAACCAAACGCTCATGACCCAGTAACCAAAGGAAGGCGCAAATCCTGAGTGGACCTTTCCACCTCCATATGATTTTCCACAATTGATCACGCTGTCCCGTAGGCCCCTCAGCTAACAGTTCAGTTGCAGTCTTCAAGGAGAAACTCCCCTTCGGCTCTATTATCCACTTTAATCGATCCTCTCCCCGATGGTCATTTGCAGGGAGAATAGCCAAAAGTTTTTGCGAAATAGCGGGAGGAAGATAAAGATCTAGGAGGTCCCAATCCCATATGCTTGTTTCAGTGACAAAGTTCACTACGGGCAGATCAATAAGGGCCGCCGGTACATTCTGTCGAGTTTCATCTATAAGCTTCAAACCCGGCTCAACCCAGCAGTCCCTCCAAAATCGTACTAACCGACCATCCCCAAGCGACCAACCAATGCCCTCGAGCATCCTAGACCAAACTCCACAAATGGCCCTCCATAACAGAGAGCCCGCAGCCGGTTTCAAAACAGTAGGAATGCCAGCCTGACCCCTCAGGTACTTAGCTCGCATTACTCTAGCCCAAAGGTCATCTGGTGATGTGAGCAACCGCCATGCCATTTTGATGAGTAAGGCATTATTTGTCACCCTATTTGCTCGTACTCCAAGTCCCCCTTGCTCCTTTGGTGAGCAGACAGTTTCCCATTTAGTGGGATGTAGCTTACGTTGCCCCTGAAGGTTCCCCCAAATGAAATTTCTACAAATTCGGTCCAAGTTGTCACACAGGCTCCATGGAAGAAAGACAGTCTGCATTGCATAAAGTGGCAAGGCTGAGAGAACAGACTTTGTAAGGGTAATGCGTCCCGCTAAGGAGAGTTGACTCGCTTTCCACCCACTAAGCCTGCTTTGAGCCTTCTCCAAGATGTAGGAGTATGTATTCTTGGAAATCCTTTGATGGATCATTGGAACGCCAAGGTATCTACCCAAGTCCGTAGTCAGCCCAAATCCAAAGTTATCATTAATCTGCTGGGCCAGGTTCGGGTCAGTGTTGCATGAACAGAAAATCTTGGTTTTGGGGCCACTAACCTTCTGCCCAGACATGGCACAGAATGTATCTAAGCACCCTTTAATGACCTTCACTTGCTCCCTGCTTGCTTCAGCAAATAGCACAAGGTCATCGGCAAAAAACACATGTGAGATCCCAGGGCCCCCCATGCTTAGAAAGATCGGTTTCCACCTTACTGAGTCCACCTCAAGTTGAATAAGGTGACCCAATCTCTCCAAACAAAGCACAAAAATGTAAGGGGAGAGAGGGTCACCCTGTCTTATGCCTCTGGTGGGTGAAAAGAAATCAGTAGCATCACCATTAAGAACAATCTTCAAGGAAGATGTCGTGATGCACCGCATAACCAAACTACATAGGGCGCTGGGAAAGCCTGCCAATTGTAGGGTATCTTTAATGAAGGACCAATTGAGTCGGTCATAGGCTTTCTCAAGGTCCACTTTTATAGCCATGACACCGGTATTCCCTTTCTTGCGGTGCATAGTGTGCATTGCCTCCTGGACTATGACAATATTGTCAGTTATGTGCCTTCCTGGGACAAAGCTGCTTTGGTTTTGTGCAACTAGAGAAGGTAGAATAGGTTTGATGCGTTCCACCACAATCTTTGTTATCAACTTGTATACTACATTGCAGAGCCCAATGGGCCTAAATTGCACTAAAGTCTCAGGAGTCTCTATTTTTGCGATTAAAACAATGGAGGTTTTGTTGAGGGAAGATTCCCAGTGCCCTTGTTGAAAGACTCGTTTGATAAAATCACAGATTCTCCCTCCCATGGTGGCCCATTGGGACTGGAAGAATTTGGCATGAACGCCGTCGGGTCCAGGGGCTTTTAAGGGACCCATAAGGAGTAGACAGGTTTTGACTTCTTCGGAAGAGAACGGATCCTGTAGCGATTTCATCTCAATGACAGGCCTTAATGGAAATCTGGTGGTCACAAAATTCGGTCTGCGATCAGCCACCTCTTCCTGAAACAGATTCGAGTAGTGCTCGAGTGCCAATCTCATAATAGCTTCATGACCTGTGACCCAAGCGCCATACTGGTTCTTGAGAGCCAAGACCCGATTCTTCTTTCTTCTAATTAGGGTGGTTTTGTGGAAAAAATTTGTGTTTCGATCCCCTGCAGTAATCTACTGGCTCCTGGATTTCTGGAACCAAAATAGTTCCACTTGGGCTAACAACTCGTCCAACTCCTTTCGTAATTCAGTCTCAATATTGGATAAGAATCGAGAAGGACGATGAGATAAAAATTTTTGAATGCCACCAATCCTTGATGTCAGCCTCTGCTTTCGGTGCAGGATATGCCCAAACACCGTTTTATTCCACGCTTCTGCCTTGTGAGTGAAGTGGTCAATCTGTGTCAAGAGGATCGGATGCTCCTGCCATGATTCTTTCACCATTTTCTCAAAGTCCGGATGAGCGAGCCAAGCTGCTTGGAATTTGAAATCGGGGGGATTTTTTTGAAATGGGGAAGAGGTTACTAGGCGACAGACTATGGGACAATGATCCGAGCATGTCCTGGGTAAGTGAAAAACTGCTGATTTAGGGAAGTGATCCAAGCAGGCACTATTGCATAAGAATCTGTCAATTCTGGCTTGCCGACACCCACTCTTCCATGTGAACTGTTGTCCGGTGAAACCCAAATCCACTAAGCCGATGTAAAAAAGCATTTATTGAAACAAGGTATTGGGGCGTCCAGGTTGGCCCCATTTATTGAGTCTCTCATTGCCTGCTAGTACTGCATTAAAGTCACCCCCGATTAACCAAGGTTCAGTGATCATCGGTGCCAAAGCAATGAGATTATCCCATAAAAAGCGCCTCCACTTTTCTTGAGGTGAGGCATATACTGCTGTAAATAAAAACGTTTCACCATTGACAGTCACTCTAAGGTGAATAAATTGGGTATGGTTATGGATTACTGAAATATCCACATTAATGCTGTCCCAGAGGGTCCAGATCCCTCCAGAAAAGCCCCTAGCATCCACTCTATGCGAGTTCCTATACCCAAGCCTGGTAATGATCCTATTTGCTGTACGTCCACTAATTCGGGGCCCTACAATGACTGCCACATCAGGTCTCCACACTCTCTTCAGTTCTTTCATCATTCTGGGAAACTGATTTTTGCCAGCACCCTAACAATTCCACGTCAAAATAATCGTCATGGAAGAATTAAAGTGGAGAAGGGATTGCACTTTCAGTGCTCATCTCTTCAGATATGTCCATGTCAACATCATCATTGCCCTTGCTGTTTTCTCCTTCGCAGTCCATTGGGAAGTTGGTTCCACCTGGATCATTAGTGGTATCTCCCAGATTGCTGCGTAATAGGGGTTGGTTTGGTGCTGGAGGGTTGGGATTAGTTACTGGTGGGATTAGGTCTCCTGGGTCTGGGGAACTAAGGGGTAATGTAGTGGATTGTTTTCTGGTTGGCTGGGTGTAAAATTGTTGTTCTGGGATAGCGGGCTTGCGATAGCCTATGGTAGGTTGAGGGGTTAGAGTGACAATAGTGGCATGTTGTGACTCCTCCAAATTGATCACAGTATGGGTGTTGTGCATTTTAGAGGAAGATGCTTTGGAGGGAATTGGTGTGAGGAACTTAGATTCTAAGGGAGATGGTCTGGGGACATGCTCAAAAGAGTTAGAGATGTCCTTCAAGGGAGTACGTGTGGATTGTGCCTGAGGTGAGTTGGATTTTTGGGGTGTCGGTGATGAAGCGTTCTTCTTGGGGTCTTGGGTCTTACGTGAAATAGGCCCTTTCTTGTTTATGTGTTTAGGTTGAGACTTGAAGTTTAGGGTGTTAAAGCTTAGAGGTGGGCTTGGTGAGGGTCGGGCCTGGTAGGCAGACGGGGTGGGTAAGAAGGGATTGGAGATATCTGAGTCAGCAAGGGCAGCATACCTGTTGTCACTTGTTCCCCCACGTGATGTCGGGTGAAGCACTTGAGGTTCTGGGTTCCTTCTGGGAGGGCGACGCGCCCGGATAGGTACATTCACCCACTCACCAATCTTCTTTGGTGGATGCGATGGCGCTTCCTACACTTGAGGTTGGACTAGGTGTGTAGATGCAGCTGAAGAGTGGGACAGATTTGTTTCTAAGCCTTGGGCATGTTCTGCGGATTGGTGATTGACAGAAGGGCAACCAGCATCTTCATGTCCTATCAAGCCACAAAAATGACATACCGGAGGTAAGCCCTCATAACATACCTTGATGGTTTCGCCCTGTAGAGTGACTGTGTCCTTCAGGGGCTTTGTAACGTCGATGGCCACTGCCACCTTTGCAAATTTCCCCCGCTTGGATTTAGCTGTATTGGAGTCAATTTTCACAGTACGCCCCACCAAGTCCCTTAGTGTTCGAAGAATCCGGGAGTGATATCTCCCCAAGGGATAATCTGGGAACCGGATCCAGACTGCCACATTCTTAATAGTATCCTTAGTCGGCCGGAAATCATCGGACCATGGTTGGACATAGACAGCATGGCCATAAACCGACCAAGGGCCGTTTAGTAGTACGTTCTCATAATCAATGGAGTTAACAAATCTGGCAACAAAATAATTGTTTTCAAGGTCAATGATCTGGTACGGACCTGTTGGTTTCCACTGCAGCTGAAGCTTGGTTTTGAATGTTTGATAGCCCACGTTCCTTCCCATAACCTTCAAGATAGCAGCTCTTTGCCATGGTTTCTGAAGTCGGGAGACGAAGGACTCGGTCAGCTGTACCTCTGGCCCGTTCTCACCCTCCACAACCTTGATGTCGCCTTCCTCATATGCAGGTTCATCCTCATCAAAGCAGGCGTCATCCTCCATGCCCCTCGGCTCCCCTCCCGCTAGCATGTCCTTGTAGCTAGGGCCTAGATCCACCATGGGAAAGTCCTCAGTTCCTGGATCCGGTGGGTCTTCCTCTCTCAATCTCACCTTTTTAGTGCTCCGGTTCTCTGCAATTTCAGCCAGATTTGTGGATTTAATGACGGTGGATGGCACGGCTCGTTTGCCTTCTTGGGGCTGAGACATAGTTTTCTAGAGAGCGGTCAGAGCAAAAGAAATTTTTTTTTTTTTTATCAAGAGCACGGTTCCTGCTGCTTTATTTATATGGTGGTGAAAGGTGATAAATCATCTATCTGTCTATCACTACTACGATTGAATCAATAGAAGATTCTGTGTACAAGAAAGAGGAGTAGAAACATGGAACCAAACCTAAAAAAAAAAAATAGAAAAGAAAAGAGAGGAGAAACAAGATTTTCGACCAAACTTGATGGCTGGAAAGGAGTGATCAGCTTACTTGAAAATTCCTGGATATAATAGTAATCATCATACCTAAGTTGTCGTATTTGATGGTAAATCATTGGCTTACAACACCGGCCAATTAGCACCTAGATTCTTTCTATGTGAAAGAGTGAAGGATAACTTTGAGGTCAATCGAAAATTCCCCACCAAAAGAGAATCTCCCTCCATACTCACTTTGCAGATAAACAAATGAAGAAAATAATAATAACAATAATGCAAGCTTAGAATAGTTTTAGGTAAAGGCAAAAGGGTACGTACCCTTTCCACCTTTGCGAAAAGCTTTAGACAGTTTGTCTCCTTCAATAGGTTCATAACACAAACTTCTGATTCTGATTGGGATAACAGTGGAATAATAATGATGTTTATTTCTCTGTTTGGAGCTTACTTTGAGCAACAGGAAATCAATGCTGCTTCTTTCATCATCAAACTGTGTCAATGGGACATTATTGCATTAATGTATTTGTATGTAGCTGAAGAAGTTCTGCTAACAAGCATCGACGATCACATACAAGAAAGAGACACAATCAAAAACAGGAGGTTGTAGTAGCGATTACATAATAAACGTGTAATCTCATTGACCTCAATCCAGGTAGATAACTAGAAGACAAAAATATATAGAAGCAGGTTACTCGATTGCATTACAAAAAGAAACGTGTAATCTCACTTATAACCTCAATCCAATTCTTTTGTATATATAGGCAATTTAAATTATTGTTGTTTTCTTTTGAGGAAATTTAAATTATTGTTGTTAAGGCGAAGCCTTTTTTGTTTCCTAGAGGATCCATATTAGGCACATATGCCGAAAAGATAATCTCAAGGAAAACAAAATGCACCAAAGGGATTGTTAAAACAACTTGAAATTAAAATAATCGAAAGAGAAAGAAGATTAAACAAGGGGAAGAAAGGAATCCAACCGAGTGAAGAAGTGTGAAACTTGAATTGAAGTGGAATCCAGACTCAGCTTCAACTATTGACCGTCAAGGGCAGTCAACAAGACCAGTTTTGGGTGCACAAATAAATGATTAGTAACAAGAAGATTTAATTACTCTTAATTGGATTACTTTTTACTGGGTGAAGTACAAACATTACTATATTCTTGTGCGAGTCAGCCAATAAAATACGAGGGTTCGGTTTACTTAGTTGTCCTACCCATACTGTTCAACTTTAATCCTCGTGTCATAATATGGACTTGCCCTAGCGGAAGAGTTAATGCACAAAAAAGATTCTTCATGAACCATACTACCTACAGGTGCCGAAAAAAATAAGCAAGCAACACACCTTTAAGTTTAACGGCCTCTTGAAATTTTTTATTTTAGGTATAGCTTGCAGCAGCTTTGTTATGATCCAGTTACTATATAAGTAAAATAAAGGTGAAACCAATATAAAGTCTTTCCTATATATGCCTCCTCATAGTGATTTCCGCCCAAAACTTCAAGTCGATCAATAGTACAAGATTAGTCACACATCACATGAATGAAAGTAGCGAAATCAATAGTTTCACACTCATGACACATGGCTGTACTAAAAAAAGAAAAGGGAAGAAATATACTCTAAAAACATGAGAGTATTCGTAGCCTTTTTTATTAGAGTACATCAACCATTCGTACAAATGGGTCTAAAAGTCTAAACATGCCAAGCTTTCAACACATAATTGAAGATGCTTACCATGTTGGTTCTTTTATCTCTACTCTCCACGTGAACTCGGAATTCCATATGCCTGCTTATTGACACCAACCAATCACTTTCTTCATTCTTTAGTTGTATAATCTTATCTTGGATTGGAGGAACCGAACCATCATCAAATTCGAAGGTATCAAAGACAATGGGGCAAAGATGATTTTGCTCTACTCTTCTAGTAAAAAACAATAAACAATATGTGCATCCGTAGATCACATTCCCAATGCCCGGGCAGATGGATGGATAAGCTCCCCCACTCCACTCCCTAGATTACAGAGCTTGTCATCTTTTAACAAGGAGATGATATAATCCGTGTTTCAGAATCTTCCATCCCAGTTTCACGATTCATCATCAGGACATTCAAAAATTCCCAGCAAGAACAGAATCCTGTCCCTCCCATTTTCAAGTGATATAGCCCCAGACTAGACTCCAGTTCTTGATGATGATGGCATGCATTTATACACGGCAGACAAAGCCAATCCCCCCCACCCCCCAAAAAAAAACTAAAAATTGAAAGGCGTTAAGTACTAAAAGAAACCAAAAAAAAAAAAAAGAACAATTAGCTAGGCTCTCATCCATGAGGGTAATGTTGGCCTGACTGCATCTGAAATGCCCAACTTTGATGAGGACCCGTATAACTATGCAGATGCTGGCCTTGCATTTTAAGACCATATGAGTTAATGTCATAACATGCAGAATCAGGCATCAACATATTTCCATGCAATGTTGAATTGAAACCCGTGCTTGTTCCACCGCTGGGTTGATTCCAATGAAACTGTGTTCTCGACATGCCTGCAGGGGAATTGGGTTGCTGAGCAAGCACTGCAGTAGACTGGTCGGGTGAGTGTCTTTCGTTGTTGTCTGGTGATGGAGTTCTTGTTTCATTCAGGTTGACAGTTGTTATGTCGTGAATGCTTGCTCTTCTCTTATCTTTCCCTCCTGATAGCTGCCTGATAAAGTACTTTTGTGCATGACTAGCCACCTGTGTTGGTGTTCTAGTTATGACAAAATTGCGTGATATGTTCCTCCAATCCCCCTTGCCGTACTTTTTCAAGCCCATTAGAAACAGCCTGCACTCAACAACATACGGACTTGTTAATTGCAAGCAGCTATCAACAAATTAACAACAAATCTATCTGTTTAAATTCTGATTAAGACGAGTATGATATGATGTATATATCGCCATTGAATTTTGAAAAGAAACCTCTCCAGTGCAAGTTGCAGATATAAAATGCATACATGAATTAAATTAACGAGTCCAGTACAATCATGCTTTCCTTGTAGAATAAATTCCCTCAAACGGACCAAAATAGCTTGTTCACCAATAGCAATTGTTCCGAGACACTATATTAAAATGCATAACCCTCAAAATCAAAACCCAGGGCAGTTAAAGAAACCCCTAAACCTAGCATTCATCATAACTGTTGCAAGTACAACAATTATGTATGTACCACAGTCGAGTACAATTAAGGATTAAATTAAACAAAGACTTTCCAAGAACATGAAACACATGCAACATATGTATATATACATATATGCATGAAATTAAGCACACTTACTTATGTTCCTCCTCCGTCCAGGGAACTCCTTTCTTCCTCTCCTGATCAGCAGGGCGGGCTGAGGAAGATCTTTTCCCTCCTATCCCGAAGGACTGTTTGAAACCATCATAGCCATTACCGCTAATCAAATCCAACGTAAAAGGGGAGGTACTATAACCAGGAACTGGAATCAACCCAGCCTCTATGTAGCTTACATCAAGCTCCAACTCTTTGTACTGCTTTATCACATCTCCTACAGTCTTCCCGGGAATCATAGCAGCCACCTTGTGCCATCTATCAGGAGTGTCCTTGTCGTAGACTGCAAGTGCATTCTCAAAGATCTTGTTCTCTGCAGCTGTCCATTTAGTGTTCCCGCCCTCTTCTATTACCCAATTCCTGCTTGAAACATAAGATGCAGCTGGCGATAGAATTTCCATTTCCCACTTCATTCCATCCACTGCTAATTAACTAGCATATATATATAGCGTAACTGTGCTATTTTCAGCAGCAAACTTCCCAAAAAAAAAAAGAAAAGAAAAAGACTTCCCTGGCTTGGCTAGTGAAGAAGAAGAAGATCGGATAGTCAGTGGAACAGAGGAGAAACAGGGTAAATTAGGAGGAGGAGAACCCTGATGATAGGATAAAATGCAGAGAGGCTGAGGTTTCACTTCACCACCAAAATATCAGCGTTAAATCAAGAAGAAGCATTTGCAGCGAATCAGAATATCTTTTCCCGAGTAGTCATGCACCTAAGGAATCTTAAAAAGTACTGGCCTTTTTTTTTCTTCTTCTTCTAAGAATCAAAGGAAATTTAACATAAGAAAACTAAAAGCCTAAAAACTCTAATCTAAATTCTAAACCAGGCCAGTAACTAATCATAGCCGAGATCTGAAACCATTTTTTAAAAAAAGAAAAATTGTTCTGGACAAGGAAAATAGAAAAACAAAGAAGGACAAAGCCTCGATCAGAGACAGTTTCAAGGAACGGAACTGAAACAAAACAGACTGAAAGGGATTTTCAGAAAGATAAAAGCTTGCAACTGAAGACTATCACTTGTCTTCTTCGCAGGCTTCAATGCATACGATATCCTAAAAAGGAAAGAAAATAAAGCAAGGAAAATTGAGAGAAGATAAAACCCAAAAAAAGGCAGCAACTAGAAACCTCAAGTGTGAAAGGAGATTTAGGACCAAGCAGTGAATTTCTGTGGGAAAGTTGAAGGCAGCGAAAAAAGCTGGGAAAAGATCTCTTCCTTCTTCTTTTTCCTTGAGGTCTGAGCGACAGCCAACAAAGAAAAAGAGAAGAAAGGAGGCCTATGAAAAAAGAGTATAGCTGCTGTGAATACAAGAGCACACAAAACTTTTCTGAACAAAGAAGAGAACAGAAACTCCAGCTAGTAATAAATTAAAAGGCAAAGGTACCTAGCTTCAAGGAATGAATCTGTGCTTTAGTTAAAATCTTGAAAGGAGAGAGAGATTGAAGGTGGTCTATTGTCATTGGCTGGTATGGGGTCTGTGGATACTGCAAATTAGTGTAAAAGTACCCTCTTATTATATAATTTGTCAGTCACTCTGCTCCTACCACTTTTTCCCTCAGTTTTTTTTTAAAAAAAAAAAGAAACATAAACGCCTATTCTTCTAGTTTACTTTTTTATATTCTTTTCCCTCTGGAATTTAATATGAGGAACCAAACTGGCTGCCCATAACCCCCAGTAGTCAAACAAACTTATTAAAGAAACCAATTCTTAAAAGTAATTTGGGATTAGTTAAGTGATAAGGTTGCTTAGGGGGTTCAAATTTTTATGTATGCACAAGAGACTCACCCAAAATAAATAAAGTATGTGATCGGGGTTGGATGCAAATTAGAGAGGCAATGCTTAGGATATTTGTAACAGGTAAAAATTTGAATTTTTACCGGGACTGTAAAAGTCGTTATACAGTAATTTACCGGATGAATTAATCTTGGGTAATTAATTTAAGGTAAATCGGGCATTGTTTTTCGAAACCGAGGTTTTTCCCGCACTCGTGATTTTTCCGTGGATTTTACGGACCAAAGTTGGTATTTTTTGGGGAATCCTATGAAAAATCACACCGGAAAATAACTGAGGGGGTATGCAGTTATTTTCTGGTCCGGTTTGGACACGCCTGCATTATTGAGGCAATAATGCAGGCGGCGCCTTCTATTTTTCTTCCTGTGTCACCCGTGATTTTCTGCATGTTTTGCAGCAGCCAGTACACACCATCACCATCTTCCTCTTCCCTGCAAACACACAAAAGACTCGATGCTATCTTCCCCTTCCTGTAACCAAACTTGCTCTCCCGTATTGCAAAAAACAAAACCAAAAGCAAAAAAAAAAAAAACAACTCTCACACACACAGCCAAGCAAAACGTCAACGTTTTGCAATAACCCCTATCCCTCTTTTCTTTTCTTCTTCTTTCTTCCTCTCCTCCCTGCCCTTGCCGTCGCCGTCTCTTCTGCAGCTCGCCACCGCCTGCAGCTCAAGCAACCGACGTCGTCGTTCGTCTTCCCCCGTCACATCGCGCCACAACCATCCAACAGCCCGCCGGCCACTGCTGCAAGTCACCACTGGGCCGTCGCCGCCAGTGGAGACAACCCGATGAAGCCAACAGCCCGGCTGCCGACGACTGCAGCCACCAGCGCCAGCACCTCAACACCTCGTCGCCTTCGTCTCCTCCCCGCGCCGCTCGCATACTCACCGCCACCGGGGAGTCGCCATCGAACTACCGCGACCTGTCCTCCTTTTCCTTGCGCCGCAGCTCGCCCTCGCCGTCGTGCCACTATCGAGGACGTCTTCAACCTTGGCCGTTTGCTGCTGAAATAAATTTCACTAACGGTGAGTTTAACTCAAAGTAATGGACTGATAAATAATATGCGATGGGCTGAAAGTCTTGGTTTGGTCCATGGCATGGGCTGAAACTTTTGGACGAGAAAATAATTGTGGGCTGTTAAAATTTGGAGTATATAATTAATCTAGGTTTTTGGTAAGTTAATAATTTGATTAACAAAATGGTTTGGGTAAGATATGTTGCAACTCAGGGATTTCTTTACGTTGCAGGATTTGATTTATGCCTCCATAATAATAATACTAGTATCATTACAGTGAATGATATAATTAATAATTCTTTTGTGGATTAAGAAGCTGGTACATAAAATAATTAAAATGGCTAATGACCTTACTAATGTTTTATTGGGTTGATGATTTGATTATTTGAAGTTGGGGAATAAATTAAATGGTCAAGGGCGTACTCAGACAATAAAATGATGAGGATGGCCAATAATTTGAACGGTACGATATGTATAGCAAGATTATGATTATCACTAGCTTACACTATGCCTGATTTAATTGCGTCTTCACAGAATCATTTAACATTTATGAAGGCCCGCGATACTTTTATTAGCTTATATTAATCATTTGATGATTATAGCTTTTTGTGGAAACAGATTAAAATGATGACAATAGACCTTGTGTAGGATGAGCCGACTAATGATTAATTCGAAATTCTCATGCATATCATTCTTGTTGTGCATTATAAATAATTATGTTGTTATAAATGTAGGAACGAGAATGACGACGAGATATCATATACCAGCTTTCAAGGCATACCAGGTGAGGATAAGTAAATATTTATATACTGCCCGTGATATCAACTTGCTGTTTGTTTACTATGTGTGATATTTGCTGGTATGATACTACTTTTGTGACTGTGATTGGTTGTTGATGTTATTGATGATGTTGAAATGGTTGGTAAAAGTAAGTTTATTGTTGTTGTTCACTGTGAGAATTGTGTGAGTTAAGTACCGAGGGTACTATTATGTGATAACAGATTGGTTGAGTTTGTATTATCTAGACGAGCTGAGAGGCTGTGAGCCTGCTCGGGATAATGAATAATGGACAGTTAATAGTAATGTGGAAGCAAGTTGAGAAAGAAGGAAATAATAAAATTGAAACACTTAGACGTCTAGCAAGTCACAGTTAAATATTGGAACAGCCAGATGGTAATCTTTTATTTTATGGTGCTGGGAAAGAGTGTGCTTGGGGTCTGCTCCCTGTCTGTACCAATTTTTATTTTAGGCGCTGGGGGAGAGTGTGCTTGGGGTATGCTCCCTGTCTGTGCCAGTTATTCGTGGAGGTACCAGGGCGGGGTCCACGGGCTAGCTAGCTTAACTACCTGGCGACGACCAACATTTAACTAGTGATAGGGGCCCTGTTAATAAAATTGGATTAGTGTGTCTAGGGAAACACATAATACCTTTCGCTTGTTACTATCGATTGAGAAATTGTTTGTGATTGAGAAATTGTCTGTGACTTGGTTATTATTGGTTGCCTGTAGATCTATCTTTACTTACGGATTTTACCCGGTGAGCACTTCGGACTCACCCCTCGCCTGCGTGACCCGTTCACGTAATTTGATTTGTGCTGAGTACAGGAACACACATGGGAAGCTGCAGTGTACCCTCGGGCAGGACTCGGATCCATTAGATTGCATTTGGGGTTTTGCATATGTTGCTTATGAGATTAAAATGCTTCCGCTGTGCTAATATTGTTGAGGTACCCGAGGTCGGGTGATTGATATTTTCTTTGGGCCATTGGGCCGGGTTTCGTGATGTATTTACTGTTTGCACAGTTCCGGCACGTGTTTACTAAGACTGGTAAACACAGGTCGGGGCGTTTTATTTTGGTAGCGGAGCGGGCGGTAGGTCCTTGGGTGATTGTTTGCTTATTTGCTGTGCATAGCTCGCTCCATATGTTTATTATTTTGCATTTATGTCATTTAGTTAGTACATGGTGGATCCAGTCGAGGGACGCCAGCTTGCCACAAAGCATTCACATAAGAGGTAATTGATGTCATAAACATGCAGAAACATAAATATTATTAATATTACTAATATTAATATTACATTATCATTTAAAATTATTTATCTTCTTGGTATAACATTGACCCTGAAGCTATTGGGGTCATTGGTAATGTTGACCCTGATGCTATCGTTCCACGAGAACCACATACCGCCTGTGTTGTTCTAGCCAGGAAGCTCGAACCGGTTTGCTGGAGGGAACCGAAGTGGGATGACACCGAGATTGTCTCCAGGCTGCCACTGTTGGGCTTGTACTGGTTCTTCAGATCTCTCAAGGTACGCACGAACTCCTGGGAACGCCTAGCGATTCCTTTGCAGTTCCACACCAGTAGTCGGGCCTTCGGCCAAGTTGGTGGTAACCGAGATACTCTGGGCATGCTCTGGGCTGTCATCGAGAGCTGGTAGTAGGTGCCTTGGTCTAGAATTGGCAAGTGGGCTCTAGGTTGAATTCCTGAAGTCTTTCAAAAATGACAAACATGACGAAATTGGCCGAGCCGTAGAAGGAGGTTCTCAAGGTGCTTTGGTCCTCTAGGAAGAACGTCTCTTCCATTGGGGTGACGAAGAACCTCGAAGAGTAGAGCTCGTCGACGAAGACCAGACGAGGCATCCTGCCGAGCTCGCTTGGTAGTTCCTCTGGACGTTCGTTGATCAGGCTGTAGGCCAAACGGTTTCTTCTTCCGAGGGAGGCACCTTCGACGAAGAAGACAGATGATGGAGCAGGCATAGTGTTTGATGCGTTGTGTTTTCTTTGCTTGAACATTTTGTTTTCTTTTGGAAGCTTTGTGGTTTTTGCTTTCCGTTGTTTTGCTATTTATACAAAAATGTTTACCTGTTTTTCAAAGTACAGACCCTACCTATCTCTGGAAAAGTCTAAAAGATTTTTCGAAGATTGGAAAAGCAGATTTCTTCCTACAAAACTCCAAACCGTTTTCATTCTTCAAGGTGTTGCTTTTTGAAAATTTTGTCGTTGCCTCATTTATTGCTTCATCACTTTGTGTGTTTTGGGCTACAAACGCAAGTGTATTTCAGCTCTTTTTCACCTCACAATTTTCTTTCGCCCTGGCTATCTTGGCGTTTCTTTTATGGCTTTTTTCCTACATCTTTTATCACAAGCATCCGTGACCTCTGTGGTTAGATTGATGGGACTTCGGGTAGAGTGCATGTGCGACAAGGTTACACCTGTTTGGACGTCATGGAGGGATACGATATCTGGAAGACGTTTTTGGCTTGTGGACAGGTGGATATCGTTTCTTTCGAGGGACATAGGACGTTCTCGTGATCATCGCCTTGCGAGTTAACGGATGTTGTTTTCAGAAGGAGAACCGATATCTCTGTCAGTTATGCGAGTTGCGTTTTTCGGGTTCAAGGACCTATACGACCGATCTAGAGCGATGGACATGGAAACATGTTTTGTTTTAATTTCTTTATGTTTGATTTTATTTTCTTCTTATTGGTTTTGTTCTACTTTTAAATGTTTTGTTTTTTTTATCTAACATAAGTTTTTATATTATAAAGAGAGATTTGTTTTATAAGGGAAAAAGCTTGTTTATTTAATTTTCATAACGGTTTTACAATAGAGAAGGAGTACCCTATGGGGTTACTTGCTTCTCTAGATCTTTTACAAGTTTTTGTATGTTTTTTATCTGGGAGGAGAGTTTCGCACATGCCAGTTCGATCTGCATCACCGCCGAGCTGCCCTTCTTCAGTGAAGTGTTCAGTTGCATCAGTGTTTGCAGTGGAGTATCGCTGGGAGCAGTTGCCTTGCCCTTCCTATCCTCAGCTTTCTTGTTGGCACGCTTCTTTCGCCGTCTTGGGGAGACCACCATATCTTCCTTCAGACTGATGATGTTTGTCTTGAGCCGCTTCTTGGGAGGTTCTTCATCGGAGCTTGTCGGGAAAGCAGTACCACCGATATAGCTGTTATCCTCGGAGTCTGAGGTGGTTCTTGTTCTTAGTGGAGAGTCCATGGCTGAGAGTGAGTTCTCAGTTATGAGGTTCGGTTTATATAAGCGGAGGAGATGTCGCTTAAGGGTATAAGCGGTGCCTCGCGTTGAGTTTGGACACCTGGTAGAGTGTACCAGAAGCTTATCGTGGTAGGACCCACGGATAAGACAGAATTTCGAGGACGAAATTTTTTTTAAGGTGGGTAGAATGTAACAGCCCGGGTAAAAATTTGGATTTTTACCGGGACTGTAAAAGTCGTTATACAGTGATTTACCGAATGAATTAATCTTGGGTAATTAATTCAAGGTAAATCGGGCATCGTTTTTCCTGCGCTCGTGATTTTTTCGTAGATTTTACGGACCAAATTTGGTATTTTTTGGGTCCCGGAATCCTCAGAAAAATCACACCGGAAAATAACTAAGGGGAGTATGCAGTTATTTTCTAATCCGGTAATGCAGGCGGCGCCTTCTTTTTTTCTTCATGTGTCACCCGCGATTTTCTGCATGTTTTGCATCAGCCAGTACACACCATCATCATCTTTCTCTTTCCTGGAAACACACAAAAGACCCGATGCTATCTTCCCCTTTCTACAACCAAACTTGCTCACCCGTATTGCAAAAATCAAAACCAAAAGCAAAAAAAAAAAAAACAACTCTCACACACACAGCCAAGCAAAACGTCAACGTTTTGCAACAACCCCTTTCCCTCTTTTCTTTTTTTCTTCTTTCTTCCTCTCCTCCCTGCCCTTGCCGTCGCCGTCTCTTCTACAGCTCGCCATCGCCTGCAGCTCCAAGCAACCGACGCCGCCGTTCGTCTTTCCCCGTCACATCGCGCCACAACCATCCAACAGCCCGCCGGCCACTGCTGCAAGTCACCACCGGGCCGTCGCCGCTAGTGGAGACAACCCGATGAAGCCAACAGCCCGGCTGCCGACGACTGCAGCCACCAGCACCTCCACACCTCGCCGCCTTCGTCTCCTCCCCACGCCGCTCGCATACTCGCCGCCACCGGGGAGTCGTCATCGAACTACCGCGACCTGTCCTCCTTTTCCTTGCGCCGCAGCTCGCCCTCGCCGTCGTGCCGCTATCGAGGACGTCTTCAACCTTGGCCGTTTGCTGCTGAATTAAATTTCACTGATGGTGAGTTTAACACAAAGTAATGGACTGATAAATAATATGCGATGGGCTGAAAGTCTTGGTTTGGTCCATGGCATGGGCTGAAACTTTTGGACGAGAAAATAATTGTGAGCTGTTAAAATTTGGAGTATATAATTAATCTAGGTTTTTGGTAAGTTAATAGTCTGATTAACTAAATGGTCTGGGTAAGTTATGTTGCAACTGAGGGATTTCTTTAAGTTGCAGGATTTGATTTATGCCTCCATAATAATAATACTTGTATCATTACAATGAATGATGTAATTAATAATTCTTTTTGTGGATTAAGAAGCTGGTACATAAAATAATTATAATGGCTAGTGACCTTGCTAATGTTTTATTGGGTTGATGATTTGATTATTTGAAGTTGGGGGATAATTAAATGGTTAAGGGCATACTCAGACAATTAAATGATGAGGATGGCCAATAATTTGAACGGTACTATATATATAGTAAGATTATGATTATCACTAGCTTTTAGTAAAGATAAAAGCCCTACACTATGCCTGATTTAATTGCGTCTTCACAGAATCATTTAACATTTATGAAGGCCCGCGATACTTTTATTAGCTTATATTAATCATTTGATGATTATAGCTTTTTGTGGGAAACAGATTAAAATGATGACAATAGACCTTGTGTAGGATGAGCCGACTAATGATTAATTCGAAATTCTCATGCATATCATTCTTGTTGTGCATTATAAATAATTATGTTATTGTAAATATAGGAACGAGAATGACGACGACATATCATATACCAGCTTTCAAGGCATACCAGGTGAGGATAAGTAAATATTTATATACTGCCCGTGATATCAACTTGTTGTTTGTTTACTATGTGTGATATTTGCTGGTATGATACTACTTTTGTGACTGTGATTGGTTGTTGATGTTATTGATGATGTTGAAATGGTTGGTAAAAGTAAGTTTATTGTTGTTGTTGTTCACTGTGAGAATTGTGTGAGTTAAGTACCGAGGATACTATTATATGATAACAGAATGGTTAAGTTTGTATTATCCAGACGAGCTGAGAGGCCGTGAGCCTGCTCGGGATAATGAATAATGGACGATTAATAGTAATGTGGAAGCAAGTTGAGAAAGAAGGAAATAATAAAATTAAAACACTTAGACGTCTAGCAAGTCACAGTTAAATGTTGGAACAGGTAGATGGTAGTCTTTTATTTTATGGTGCTGGGGAGAGTGTGCTTGGGGTCTGCTCCCTATCTGTACCAATTTTTATTTTAGGCGCTGAGGGAGAGTGTGCTTGGGGTCTGCTCCCTGTCTGTGCCAGTTATAAGTGGAGGTACCAGGGCGGGGTCCACGGGCTAGCTAGCTTGACTACCTGGCGATGGCCAACATTTAACTAGTGATAGGGGCCCTGTTAATAAAATTGGATTAGTGTGTCTAGGGAAACACAGAATACCTTTCGCTTGTTACTATCGATTGAGAAATTGTCTGTGACTTGGTTATTATTGCTTGCCTGTATATCTATCTTTACTTATGGATTTTACCCGGTAAGCACTTCGGACTCACCCCTCGCCTGCGTGACCCGGTCACGTAGTTTGATTTGTGCTGAGTACAGGAACACACATGGGAAGCTGCAGTGTACCCTCGGACAGGACTCGGATCCATTAGATTGCATTTGGGGTTTTGCATATGTTGCCTATCCGATTAAAATGCTTCCGTTGTGCTAATATTGTTGAGGTACCCGAGGTCAGGTGATTGATATTTTCTTTGGGCCATTGGGCCGGGTTTCGTGATGTATTTACTCTTTGTACAGTTCCGGCACGTGTTTACTAAGACTGGTAAACACGGATAGGGGCGTTTCAATATTAGACAGACAACCAAAATTAGAAACCATTTCTTATTCCATAAAGGAAAAAAGAAAAAGAAGAAACCATAAGTATGGCTACGAGTATTAGTAGGCTTGTGAGTCCAAAAACATTCCTCCACTTTTCTTTAACTCTTCTTTTGAGAGAGTAGTGGAAAAATATTTTTTTTTGGGTTTACAAAGGGGGAGCCATAGCTCACTAATACTATATATACCCTACTCATCTTAACTCTCTAGATATTTATCCACACCCAGGTTTGAACCCGGATGGCCTCGTTAGAAACCAAGATCTTATGCCACTGAGCTCTCTGGAAAAATATTGACAATGCGTCAAAAGTTAAACATTAGTTTCTTGATCTCTTTTTTTATGCTATAATATTATGATCTCTTGCAGCGTCAGAACTTTAAGTTTGAATTTCAACGGTAAGCCGAGCGTTAAACACAAAAAGGATAAAAAGTTGTGAAGCTCAGTAATTTTAGTGCTAACTAAATATAAGCATAAGGACTAAACGTACAAAGAGAGGGTGCATTTTCTTGCTCTTGAGTCTTTTAGTATAGATCCATAAGGGAATTACCGAACTAGAGCTTCCATTCTTCCATTTACATCAATCTAGAATTAGTCATTTTTTTCGCATCCAGAATCAGTCATATTAACGGTGGCCTTTTCAATTTTTTTTAGGTCGAAATACAAAAGGGTTTTTGGGTTTTTTGGGTCCCCATGTTTAGTGGTTTGGCCAATTATATACCCTGATTTTTTTTTTGGCTGGGCATATACCCCGACTTTGCATGGGCAGGCCAAACGTGATCCCCTAGTCAGGTACCTACTGACGTGGCGAGCTGCCCGGATTTCAGGTTGGGGAGGTGTTCCTAAACGACGTCGTCTCGTGCCAAAACGACATCGTTTTAAAGGATTGGGTGGACATGTAGGATCCATGTGTCTTTTGGGCTCCGCATGTTACCAACCCCAAACCCTTGACCCAACCGATTTGATACCCGATGAATACCACCCATAACCTGCAAAAAACCTGACCAACAACCGGATTTAATTTTTTTAGGAAAAGGGCAATACATCTGTACATTTTTTTTATCAGAGAAATATACTATCTATTTTAAATCCTGCCAAATCAATTCAAAATAAAGATATTAAAGTTGATTTTTTTTTGGTTTTACACAACATCATATTTTTTCTCCTAAATTTACTCCTTCACTTTCTCTTACTCTTTTCTTATGAACCATTTAAAAAAAAAAAAAACAAAAGCAACAAGAAATCGACCTCTCGGCTCTCACCGTCGACTCCTTCCACCACCACCATCAGCCCCCACCCTCTTCTCAAACACCCATCACCACCATCATAGACCACCACCACCCTCTTCAAACACCACCAAAAATCTCGGATCGATCTCCTACAAGGCGCACAATAAATGGAGATCGGAAAAAAACAACAAAAATACCCACCCATCAGCTGCAACCTCCAACAATCTCTTCAGAAAAAGATTTGATATGTTAACATTAACCAACCAAATCCTATCATCAAAATCTCATCTTCCTTCCACTCGTTGCTATCTAATCTCAGAGGACAAATCCAACAGGCAGGGACGACGGCGAGACCAGCTTTGAAGGAGGAGGAGAGGAAGGAGTGGCGGTTGGCTGTTGCAGCGCAGCAACGGTGTCACATGCAGCTGTTGCTGTTGTCGATGACAGATCTCAAGGATGACAGTCTTTGTAGCGGGCGGTGGTAGTTGCCTTTGCTGTTGTCGGTTTCGGCCGGGCAGCTGCAAGGGGGAAGAGATGAAACCCAATTTATTCTTGCTTCACACTAACACAGTTGTTCGTGATGGTGTCTTTTTAATTTTTTATTTATCATTGACATGTATCTAATTTGAGTTGTATTTAGGGTGAGGTGTTATTCCTTTTTTATGTAGCGTTGATGGATGACAAAACTATTTTGTATTGTAGCTTTGGGGTAAGAAAAGCACGTTTATTTTTTATTTTTGAATAGTTTAAGAATTAATTTATAATATAAAATTAAATTTAATTGAAATTTTTATGCCATTATTTATTGTTTTAATTTTTTTAAAAAATAATTCTAGCATCAGAAATTAATTATAAGAATAAATATTTATTTTCTATTTTTTTATTTGACGGTTAAGATTTGATCTTGCTTTTTAAATTTTTTTTATTATTATTAATAAAAAATTTAGATATTTTTACAAATATAAACCGGTTGCCCGAGAGTTTAAATAGTTATCAATTCTAGCATCAGAAAATAATTACAATAAAAAATGTTTATTTTCTGATTTTTTTATTTTGACGGTTGAGGTTTGATCTTAATTTTTATTTATTTATTTATTTATTATTATTAAAAATTTTAATTTTTTTTTACAAATTTAAATTGGTTGCGGGAGATTTTAAATAGGAATTTTTAAAAATACATTCGGAAAAAATAAAAGGTTTAAAATAATTAATAAGGTGTATTTATTTAAATCCAAGTAAGATATTTTTAAGATTTAGCCTGGGCGGGTCGGGTGTGATCGCGGTCCGAAGCGGTTTCGGTTCGGTTTGGGAAAAAATTGGGGCTTTAAGTGATGTGGGCCCCACTAAGCCACCTGTGTCCGACGTGGCATGAAACGGTGACGTTTTCTCACTTAACACGACGTCGTTTTGCTACAGTAACACGCGCAAATATCCGGGCAGCCTCCACGTCAGCAGGTGCCTGACCAGGGGTCTACGTTTAGCCTGCCCATGCAATCTCGGGGTATATGCCCGGCCAAAAAAAATATCGGGGTACCAAATTGGCCAAACCACTAAACTGTTGTCCCAAAGTGGCTAGGGGGGGTGAATTAGCCTTTTCAGATTAAACCCTATTTGGTGTCTCTAATGCCAAAGTGTTTATTTGTATGGGATTTGTGTTTAAGAACACTAATGAACAAACTAATTAACACACAAGGAGGAAGGATTAGAGATAATTGGACACACGATTTATAGTGGTTCGCCACGCAGGACTACATCCACTACTCAAGGATCCCCCCTTGAGATTTCTAACTAATTCTTATTATGGTTTTTCACGGGTTCAACCACTAACCTAAAATACAAGTTTTTCCCTTATGCTCAACTCAAACCTCACACACTCACCACAAAGCTTTCCCTAGCTTTGCCTTAAAGAAAACCCTTTGATACAGAAGCTATAACTAAGTACAACAACTTTTCCCTTCAAAGATTGTCTCACAATGAATGAACTAAGAAAAGTGTTTATCTCTCTCTCTTTAGCTTGACTTGAGAACTGCAAGTGCACTAACTTTGCTTGAATATTGAATCTCGGTTTAGCAGCTCTGAAGTTCTCCTTGAGTCAGCTTCTCATTATATAGGCAAGTTGGATGGTGGCAATTCAAATTTCAACCGTTGCATGTCCCTTACCATCCAGCTGGTTTGTCTTCCGAGGTGCCAGAGCGTCAACGTTCACTTTGCCTGTTGTCCCTTTCACTTTGGCATGAGATCCAGCAGTCTGCATCTTTTTATCATTGATGTCATTGTTTAGCATAGTCCTAGGTTGGTCCTAGAAAGTTTGAATTGAGCTGACATTTGATTTGTTTAAGGTAGCCTTTTCATTGATTCAGATTTCACAAATGGTAGTGTCCTAGGTTCTTTTGACCAATCTCATAGGGAATAAACAAATGGTTCCCTTTTTGGTGAAAGCGACATGTCAACACCACTAACACCATAACCAATCCCACTCACCCTTCTTCCCACATGTTGATCAAGATTTGAACACCTTTGTGAGCTGCAATTCATTATTAGGAACACAAGATACTAGGTTGTTGACCAATCCTTTTAAGGATAAAATAATCACAAGTGGCATGGGAGTTTGTATGTTGAAAGCGACATTTCATGCTTCAAAAAACAATCCCACTCACTCATTACCCAAGGCATGATCATGATTTGGAAGCTCCTCATGTGAGCTGCAATACATGGTTAGAAGCACAAGATGCTATATATAAGTTTGTATAGGTTTGTCATAATCAAAACCCAGTTAGTGCATTTAACCATATAATAATAATTGGCATATTAAATTGTATTTAAAGGCATATAATAATAGTATAATCAATGTCATAATTTAATCCATGCCTTATGTTAATAATCATACTTAATTAGGCTTAAGCATACTTAATTAACCTTAAGTATCTTCATAATCATCAACCGATTCACATTCTCCCCCTTTTTTATGATGACAAACCTTAAACTAATGTGGAGATGTGAATGTACGCTCCTCCTCAACGTATGCTCCCCCTAGATAAATTATTTTTCCAATTTGTCCATCTTTCAAAACGGTTAGAGCATAAGGAGCAGAAAAATAAATTAAAGATGTAAAGTTTAAAAAACCATATTGTATTAAAAAGAGTGAACATGTCGAAAACACACATCCACATGTTCCATATCCTAAATCTCTCCCATAACCTAGTAATCTCTCCCCCTTTTGGCATCATAAAAAGCACAACAAGGGTAGACAGATTGGCACCTAGAATGCCATAACTAAAACAATAGCAACAACCTAAGCAACATCAGATATTCGAGATAAGAACCAAATAACAGCAGACAGATAGACATATTGGCATCGAAAATGCCACAACCAACAGCAACAATAAAGAACCAGATAAACAAGCAAAGATAAAACATGCATGATCCTAATTGAGCATCAGAACTGGATGGCCGTGAATAGAAGTCATAAACAGTTCAGTAGATAACCAGATGATCTGGCATCAACAATGTCAAAAGCAAAGCAGAACCGAAGTATCCAGAATATCCAAAGTAAAGCATAAGCCGAAATTAAACATGATGCAATATGAGTTTAGAGATGCAAATACTTGATCCTAATTGGGCATTAGATCTGAAGAAAGATTACTCAGCGGATTCATCATCATTAGCATCCTTATCAGAGGAGGAATCCAAGGCAAAGAACACACTAGCATTCGGACGAAAGTGGTTCACAAGCAAGTCCAATTGTGCCTTTTACATATCCATTAGCTTAGTAACCATCCCAATGAGCACTCTTGCATCCGTGGATGAGCATGGTTGTGTGATATAGAACACACCTTGCTTAATCTTCTTGATACGCATAATCAACCGAATTGTTGGCGAGCAAATACCTCAGCAGCCGGGTTAATGCATAAAAATATCCCTTAACTTTTTTTGTTTTCACCACTGTTGTCCCTAAAGAAAGTATTGCGTAATTTATATCCCTCAACTTGTGCCTAAC
This sequence comes from Turnera subulata, assembly GCA_028386065.3. Taxonomy (NCBI): domain Eukaryota; kingdom Viridiplantae; phylum Streptophyta; class Magnoliopsida; order Malpighiales; family Passifloraceae; genus Turnera; species Turnera subulata. The sequence continues at coordinate 70,572 of JAKUCV010003124.1, read as the reverse complement.
CGAGTGGAATTGTCCAATTACCTACAGTAACAAGTTTCGGATGTGGGACCCTCCTACTGTTGAATACAAAATTAATTTTCCCACTTTTTGGATTCCACGCCAGATTATTAACTAAAAAAATCGTGGATCCCACCCCAATATTCTAATTTATAAAATTTAATTTTTAAAAATAATTGGGGAAAAATGTTGAAAAATTTTAAATTTTACGGATTGTGAATTCTTGATGTGGGGCCCGCATAAATTTCAAATTGCGATTTCTTTTTTGAATTTTAAATTTTACTAGTTTTATTTTTTAAAACTGATGATTGCATATGGGACCCACAAAATTTTTACAATTACAATCATTTTTTTCTTTTTTAAAAAAAAAATCAAAAAAACTGAGACCAATCTAACGTGGAAAACAAGTACAATACAAAAATAATTTTTTATTCAACAGTAGATGGGTCCCACATTCGAAAACCTGTTACTACAGGTAATTGGACAACTCCACTCGGTTAGGCACAAGTTGAAGGATATAAATTACCCAATACTTTCTTTAGGGACAACAGTAGTGAAAATAAAAAAGTTAAGGGACATTTTTATGCATTAACCCCTCAGCAGCCACGTATCAAAAGTCCTCAAAGTGGTTTTGTTGGCCATGTCGAGGAGTGAGTATTCATGTGATGATGTACAACAAGAGTCTATGCTTTGCTGACGTATCCTCACACTTGTCAGCCTTTCTAGCTTTACAAACCAACAATCTTCTTTACTCAAAAACACTAGAAGTATGTGGAATCGTGCTGCTCGATCTAGTGTTTTAGTACTTCACCTATGTAGCTTTCCCTTTGAGCAGTTTTAGCAGGTTCCTGAGCAATTTGGCATCAACGAAGACAGATTGTCCACGAATCAGACTATGAACACTAACAGTATGACCATCATTATTAGCTTTAGCATCATGTTGGTGAGGAAATCCTGAATCAATCTCTTATAGGCAGGAGTACTAATGGTTTCCAAATTTACCAATTGTTGGAATTATCCTCATACTCCTTATTCCAACAGAGATGAGTGAGCAAGAACTTCAACCATACTTCTTCTCCTTGTATCAAAAGGACCAATAGAACCTTCAATGTTCTTTTGGGTTTGGAGTAGGAAGGCTTTTGTGTTTTGGAACTCTGATGGTTGAGTTGAGAGAGAGGATTTTTGAAAAGGATCAGTTGAGGGTTTTACTCGGATTCTCATTCTCTTTCCTCGTGGTGTTTTTGAATTGTCACTCACTTTTCCCATATTAATGACTAATTAATGGGAATATGGCAGTTACCTTGTATGGATAGAATTGAGGTTGGTAACTACAGGTTAGTGGGAATAAGTAGGTAAAGTGGGTTAAGTGTTCTAGCTAAAGATTTAAATTCAGGGCAAAGGAGAGAGAGAAATCCGATGAGTAATAGAGAATTCCCATGCTTGAGGTTCTTTTTCTGACACGCTGCCCTAGGTTCCACCTTTTTAGGATCTATGTCCTCCAACTTTTCTCTTCATCTCTCCACGCTTTCTTCAGCCTCTATTTCTTCTCTCTTTGACACAGCTTTTTCACCAATTCCCACATAACTTGTGCAGCTGAGACCAAACACTCTTTCCTTAGCTCAAAGCTACCTTTTTCAAAAACCATAGAATAAGCTCATTGTCTCTTAGTATTCCTTCTCTCACTTCAGCACAACTTTTTCTCACATGCACATGGAATCTTTTGTTGTATGTTTTCTTCTCAATCGAATCATCATCCTCTTACTTTAATTAGATTCTTGCCTTTTTGAAACCATAAAACATACCCAGTTTGCATCCTACGAATCTGCCATGTCATTTTTCACCTCTTTTTCTTCCTCTTTAGGAATACTCAATTGATGATCATGTGTGCCTTCTCTTTGACTTATTATCACAACCCATATGCAATGTCTAGTGATGTGTGTGTAAGTGATGCTTTGGGCGACAAAAAAAAAAGGAAGAATATCACGTGGTGTATTAATTGATTTGAGGAGGATTGCACATGCCAAGCTCCAAGAGAATCTTGTTGAACTGGTCCATCTTCAAGGGCTTTGTAAATATATCTGCCAATTGACTCTTGGTCTTGACAAAATCAAGCATTATATCCTTCTAAAGCACATGATTTCGGACAAAGTGATGCCTAATTTTAATGTGTTTAGTTCTTGAATATTGAACTGGATTCTTAATGAGATTTGTGGCACATGAACTAACACACATAATTAGCACATTATTATATGTAAGACCATAATCAAGCAAAGTTTGTTTTATACTAGCCCAGGAAACAAGTGATTGTCCTAAGAATTGGCAAGTACTACTGGTGCTTTTTCGATCAAGAATATATGAAGTAAAGTCAGCATCAGAGTACCTAATTAGTTCAAACACATCAGCTCTATGATACCAAAGTCCTAAATATGGAGTTCCTTTTAAATATTTAAAGATCCGTCAAATAAGACTCCTTTGGACATGCTTAGAACCTAGCACATAGACAAACACTGAACATAATATCAGGTCTAATAGCAGTGAGGTAAAGAAGACTTCCAATCATACCTCTGTATGTCTTTATGTCCACATCTTTACCTTATTCATCTTTGTCTAGCTTAGTTGATGTGTTCATTAGAGTTGGACTCATTTTGGCATCATCCATGTCAAATCGTCTAAGTAACTCCTTAGTGTACTTTTCTTGACTTATGAATATTTCATAACTTTATTGCTTGACTTAGAACCCGAGAAAGAATGTTAATTCTCCCATCATGCTCATCTCGAATTCACTGTGCATCATCTTTTCAAATTCTTTCCACAAAGAATTGTTAGTAGTACCAAATAGTATGCCATCCACACAATTTGGACAATAATCAAGTCGTTTTTATAATGCTACACAAAGAGTATAGAATCAACCTTTCCTTTAGGAAAGTCTTGAGAGAATAAGAATGTACTTAACCTGTCATACCAATCCCTTTGTGCATGCTTCAAGCCATATAGTGCCTTTTTCAACTTGAACACATGATCGGGATGTTTAAAATCTTCAAATTCGGGAGGTTGCTCAACATAGACTTCCTCCATGATGAAATAATTTAGGAAGGCACTCTTCACATCCATTTCATATAGCTTGAATCCCTTGTGAGAAGTAGATGCTAAAAGCATTCAAATTGACTAAATCTTTCCACCAATTTCCAAACATCACTTCTCTCAAATTGATTTAACTCATCTTTGCATAGCCATAATCATTTAGAGCATCAGCAACATTATTTGGCCCTATTTGTGAGAGAAATTAATGCCTGATGTGAATTGATGTTGCGGATTGATGAGCGAGTTGAAACTCCTCTTGATGGTTCCCTATGATTGCATCTGTTGAAAGACATTTTGGCATCATCAATGCCAAAAGCGGTTGCTCTTCACTGGATGGAGGTTCTTACTCAAGTGCAATTGTCTCATTAGATGGGCTTGATGTTTTAGCCTTGTTGTCTTCCTAATTTTCTGTTTCATGTGTATCTGCACTTTGAGGTTGTGGATTTTGATTCTCCACTTTTACAACATCTTCAAGATTGTTAGTAAAAACAAATTCATCAAAGAAAACATGCATAGATTCCTCTACCATCAATGTCCATCTATTATATACATAATAAGCCTTACTTTTAGATGAATACCCAAGGAATATACCCTCATCAGATTTTGCATCAATTTTACCGAGTAATCCTTTGTATTCAATATGAAGCAATTAGACCCCAAAACCTTAAAGTGACTAATGTTTGGTTTCCTATCATTCCAAATCTCATAGGGAGTCTTTTCTAGTGTAGATCTAATGGTTACTCTATTTAGGATGTAAGGAGCTGTGTTGACAACTTCTGTCCAGAGGTAAGAAGGAAGATTATGTTCATTTAACATGGTTTTTGCCATCTCATGAAAGGTTCGGTTCTTCCTCTCAACAACCCCATTTTGTTGGGGAGTTTTAGGGGCCGAAAAGATATGGTTAATGTCATTTTCTTCACAAAAGTGATTAAAAGATATCACTTCTAATCTTTGTTAACCTATACTCTTTCTCATTTTGTAGCTTTCTAACTAAAGATGCAAACTCATAAAGAGTATGATCCTTTTGACCTAGAGAGATTATCCCAAGTAAAGCATGAGTAATCATCTATAATAATAAAAGTACATTGCTTACCTCCTAGACTTACCATCCTCATTGGCCCAAAGAGATCAAGATTTAAAAGTTCCAATAGCCAGGATGTTGCTAGAGCGTTCATAGGTTTGAAAGAGCTTTTGGATTGTTTGTCTAGTTGACAAGCTCGGCATATCTTTTCTTTTTCAAACTTCATTGATGAAAGTCCTCTTACAAGCTCCTTCTTTAGTAGGTTTGACATGAGTTCCATGTGTGCATGTCTCAACCTTCTATGTTATAACTCAGGATTTTCTGCGCTTAGCATTAAAACACTTGTTTGCAAGGTTAGCAACATAACATATATTAGTGGAGCATAGATTTCTTATCCATTTTCCCGTGAGGAATATGTTGTTTTTCTCAATGCTAGTTTTCGAACATCCTTGTGCTTCAAAGGTATCTTTGCAACCACGATCATAGAGTTGTCATATACACAAGATATTGACCTTCAGATTATCAACTAATAGCACATATTCAATCATAAGATCCTTACTCGCATTACCTGTACCCAGAACATTGCCTTTCGATTTGGCATCTAAGACGCCAGATCGTCGGCCTATTGAGTGGAGGGATATGAACATACATCGGTCTCGGTCATGTGTTTTGAGCATCCACCATCGAGTACCCATTGATCCCTCTTTTCCTGTAGGATAATTAGGTTTTTGGTACCCACACAAGCTTGGGTCCTTGGAGGTTAGTTTTGGTACTTTTAGGTACCCACATGAACTTGATTGGACAATGTTTCTTCCTAAATATGCAATTATTTATACCATGTCCAATCCTACTACAAAAGTGACAAGTAATATGATTCTGATGTTTCTCACTAGACTCAACAAACATATTTCTATGTGATTTAGTTCTTCTAGTATGATGGTGAACATGGTTATGAGATTTCTTAAGCTCAAGCACATTGTGTGTAGCACCAAGACCTATCTTTTGTAAAGTATGTCTTTGTTGTCCAAGAATCATATCAAGCCTTTTGCTTCCATATTCAAATTTTGTTAGCATATCATTCAGGTGTTCTACAAGCTTTGTTAGTTTACTGTTTTCTTCTAGATTCTTATCATGTTGCTCTTTGTTAGCAAGCATTTTCTTCTCTAGTTCACTATATGCGTTTTTCAGAGCTTCTTGACTCGTTTTGGCGTCAACGATGTCAGAACTGCAGGCGATTAGTTCTTCTTTTAGTTTTTCACATTTAGCTTGTCGATCTGACTTTTCTAACTCTAAAGCTTCTATTTTCCTTTTAAGCAGTATGTTTTCTTTTGCCATTTTCTTAAAACTCCTAAATAACTCATCATATGCATCATGTATATCATCAGAATCACATTCAGAGGAGTTAGAGTCGATTACCTCATTGTTATCTCTTGCCATGAGACATGTTTTGGCAACTTCTTCTTGTTCTGAATTACTCTCAGAATCTAGATCATCCCATGCTGCCATTGCCTTCTTTCCTTTGCCGTTAGAAGCATCAAACTTGGGTTTTCTTTGCAAGGGACAATCCGCATTAATATGTCCAGGGCGATAACAAAGATGTTGATTCTTCTTTGGCTCTTCAAGTTTGACTCCTCTAGAGCTTCTTTCGCTTTGATTTCTTGTCTTGAGAAGCTTGAAAATTTTGCAAGTGATAAGAGCTGTTTTTGAATCACTCTCAGAATCATCCTCTTGTGCATTGAAAGCTAACTCTTTCTTGTTTTTGGATCTTTCTTCAAATTTTGAGCCATACACAACGAGGTTTCCCATGAGCTCATTATAAGTAAGCATATTTACATCTTTGGCTTCCTCAATCGCTGTGACTTTGGGTTCCCATTCAGCTGGAAGGGATCTAAGGATTTTGGTTACCTTCTCCTTTGTTGTGATCACTTTCCCTAGACATGCAAGGTTGTTGCATAAAATTGTGAACCTTGTGTCTAGGTCTTGAATGGACTTATCACTTCTCATTTGGAATAGCTCGAAGTCTCTCATGAGTCTGTTCATCTTGGATTCTTTAACTTGATTGGTACCCTCATGAGCTATACAAAGAAGACTCCAAATTTTATGTGCGGTGATGCATGACCGAACTCTTTCAAATTCGGCATGGCTGATGCCACAAAGGAGTATATTCTTGGCTTGGGCATCTAGTCTTGCTTTCTTCATTTGACCTTCACTCCAGAATTGCATGCCTTTAGCTGGACGTGAATATGGTGAGTTCATAGCTTGCCACATCTCTAAATCATTTCCTTCCAGAAATGTCTTCATGGGAAACTTCCAATGATCAAAGTTGAGACCATTGAAGAAAGGTGCCCGTTGTTGATGTTGTTCCCCTCAAATGCCATGATCTTGTCTCTTGGAGGTTAATCCATAGATGGAGATACCTTGCTCCGCTACCAATTGTTGGCCCAAAGTGGCTAAGAGGGAGGGGGGGTGAATTAGCCTTTTCGGATTAAACCCGATTTGGTGTCTCTAATGCCAAAGTGTTTATGTGTATGGGTTTTGTGTTTAAGAACACTAATGAACAAACTAATTAACACACAAGGAGGAAGGATTAGAGATAATTGGACACACGATTTATAGTGGTTCGCCACGCAGGACTACATCCACTACTCAAGGATCCCCCCTTGAGATTTCTAACTAACTCTTATTATAGTTTTTCATGGGTTCAACCACTAACCTAAAATATAAGTTTTTCCCTTAGGCTCAACTCAAACCTCACACACTCACCACAAAGCTTTCCCTAGCTTTGCCTTACAGAAAACCCTTTGATACAGAAGCTATAACTAAGTACAACAACTTTTCCCTTCAAAGATTGTCTCACAATGAATGAACTAAGTAAAGTGTTTATCTCTCTCTCTTTAGCTTGACTTGAGAACTGCAAGTGCACTAACTTTGCTTGAATATTGAATCTCGGTTTAGCAGCTCTGAAGTTCTCCTTGAGTCAGCATCTCATTATATAGGCAAGTTGGATGGTGGCAATTCGAATTTCAACCGTTGCATGTCCCTTACCATCCAGCTGGTTTGTCTTCCGAGGTGCCAGAACGTCAACGTTCAGTTTGCCTGTTGTCCCTTTCACTTTGGCACGAGATCCCGCAGTCTGCAGTTTTTTGTCATTGATGTCATTGTTTAGCATAGTCCTAGGTTGGTCCTAGAAAGTTTGAATTGAGCTGACATTTGATTTGTTTAAGGTAGCCTTTTCATTGATTCAGATTTCACAAATGGTAGTGTCCTAGACTCTTTTGACCAATCTCATAGGGATTAAACAAATGGTTCCCTTTTTGGTGAAAGCGACATGTCAACACCACTAACACCATAACCAATCCTACTCACACTTCTTCCCACATGTTGATCACGATTTGAACACCTTTGTGAGCTGCAATTCAGGAACACAAGATACTAAGTTGTTGACCAATCCTTTTAAGGATAAAATAATCACAAGTGGCATGGGAGTTTGTATGTTGAAAGCGACATCTCATGCTTCAAAAAACAATCCCACTCACTCATTACCCAAGGCATGATCACGATTTGAAAGCTCCTCATGTGAGCTGCAATACATGGTTAGAAGCACAAGATGCTATATATAAATTTGTATAGGTTTGCCATAATCAAAACCCAGTTAGTGCATTTAACTATATAATAATAATTGGCATATTAAATTGTATTTAAAGGCATATAATAATAGTATAATCAATGTCATAATTTAATCCATGCCTTATGTTAATAATCATACTTAATTAATCTTAAGTATCTTCCTAATCATCAACCGATTCACATAAACATGGGGGCCCAAAAAACCCAAAAACCCAAATACAAAACAATATCTATATATTTCAAAGGAGGATTTACCAAAGCACACTGCGCCTGCGGGCGTCACAACTTGTATCTTCCATGCAACAACCACCAAGCCAACAGGCAAAGGCGAGCCATACCTATTGAGGGAAATATCTCTTTGTTGGTGAGTTCCTACGGTACACGGAGAATTTTTCTTGAAGTTGAATTTTCCTTCAAGACTTTTGGCTCCTATAGTTTTATTTAGATCACTCAAAAAAGTGAAAAAGCTCTTAAAGGAGAAAATAAACCCACAAAAAGTATGACTAAACTCACAAAGTATGAGACAAAACTTACAAAAAGTATGACTAAACCCACAAAAATAAAAATAAACCAACAAGATTGAAAAGAAAAGAAACTAATTGGAAGGAAATTTGGTGGGAACCTTACCACAAGAAAGAAAATCGTCGGCCTCAATATGTAAACCTAAGGTTTTCTCCTCTAAGAGAATGAGGGAGGGCTTTTCACCTTACATTCGTATGATTAATATAACAATTCTTATACTGTACCTTATTTAATGATGCCAGACATAAGACATATTAACTAAATTTCACGTACAAACATGCTTACCATGTCATATCCTATTTGATTAGGAGACATCTTTATGTGGAATGCACATTATTTATTTCTGAATGATGCCTGAAACATTAACAATTCTATGTTAACATTTTATTATTATGATTATGATGATGGTAATTCAAAATTTTCATTTGGTAATCATAATTTAAAAAAAAACAAAAAACTTTCTGAAACCATACTTCTTGTTTTATACTTAATCAACACATAGCATTCATACAATCCGGTTTGTTAATCATCAAAATTATTTCATTAATTGTTACTAAACATAATTAAGTATAGATTAATATTAATTAGATCAATAAGGTCATGTTTATGCCAGAGGGATTGGGTGTGGTAGAGTATATTAGTTTATTTTATTATCCATTCAACTTATGACATATATTTTTATCAAAAAAAAGCTTATGACACATGTGATTGCGATTGTGTAATTGGTGAAATGATACATAGCTTCGTAGAAAGTTAACAGCTGTCTAAGGGTCCAAAATCATAATACAATAACAAATTATTTTCTAAAATCGACCTTTTTGGTACTACTTCTATTTTTAAGTTTTTGGTTTATCAAAAAACCAAAATCGACCAAAATCGGTTTACTGTTTTGGTTTTAATTTTTTGAAAAAATATTTTAAAACTAATAACATAACATATTTAATTAATTTATTATTTAAAATAAATTACTTACATGAATAAAAATGATGGTCATAAATCACACAAATATAATTCATATATAAAATTTAATAAAATATTGTTATAAAAGTAATGTCAAATTGCTTGAATTTAAAAAATTATAAAATTTAAAAATATTCATGTATAAAAATTAAATCAAAATTATAATATCATGTTGATTATATTCTATCCCATAATTGTTGTGATATTCTATCTCGAGCCTGAGGCATTTATTGAAATTGTTTGGAATTAATATCGACAATTAATCTTTCTTACAGTGTAGTTTGTCCACTTTATCCTTGTTATCTTCAATGACAACATTTTGGTTCTCATGCTCTTTACATAGAGTTCAAGGCTTAAGGTCTAGAGTTTTAGAATTTAGAATTTAGGGTTAAGGTTTAAGATTTTAGGATTTAGGATTTTAGGATTTAAGATTATAGGATTTAAGGTTTATGATTTAGGATTTTTGGATTTTTGGTTTATAGGCTTAAGATTATAGGATTTTAGGGTTTATGCTCTTGAGTTTTAGGATTTTAGGGATTAAGGTTTTATGTTTTAGGGTTTAAGATTTAAGTTTTAGGCTTAGAGTTTTAAAGTTTAAGATTTAGAATTTTGGGTTTAAGGTTTAGATTTAAGATTTAGGATTTAGGATTTTAGAGTTTAAGATTTAAGGCTTTAGGGTTTAAAGTTTAGGATTAAAGGTTTTAGGATTTTAGGATTTAGAGTTTGGGTTTAGGATTTTAGGATTTAAAGTTTTAAAATTTTAGGATTTTAGATTTAGGGTTTGGGTTTAAGGTTTAAAGTTTGAAGTTTAGGATTTTGAGTTTTAAAGTGCAGGATTGGATTGTAGGTGTATAATGGAAACCAAAATATAAAAACCAGTTTTTGTGGTTTGCGTAAAATTAGATTTTATTTCTACTTGATCCTTAAAAACTAAGCTTTCTAGCCAAACATGTTTTTTTTCCCTATCTTTTTTATGAAAATAAAACCAAAAATTGGAAGCGGTAAGATACTAAAGAGGCCCTTAATAATTAGAGGGCAAAATTAAAGTGAGGGAGGTGCTACATAACGTGTTAAGCGAAAATAATATGGGTGAGCCATATATTTGTTATCGTTCATTTGTATGCAAACTTGGATTGGATGGTATTGCCAAGGATCGACAACTCTTCCAGGTTTTAATTTCCCCATTCGATATATATTGGCAACAAGGTCGTATATAACATGGCTTAATTAAAGTCATATGGAGTAGTAAACAACTACACCATGCACCCATTACATACACAAATACTAGTAATAATAAGCATTTCTTTTTGTTTTTTGTTTTTTGTTTTTTTTGGTCTCTTTGGTACCCACCATATTTATGGTCCGTTTCAACGGGTAGCCGCCAAAAAGGCGGTCCAGATCAACAACAGTGAGTAAGAGAATCACAAATTAGCAAACTTCTTATTGTTATTGTGGGGCCCCTTTTGCTGTTACAATCATTTCTTATTGGGACAGTTTCCCACATAATTGAACAACTGATGATCTCGAGGAAAAGCGGGATTACGCTGGGCTTGACACGCGGCATAATAACATTGGCAGCGACGTGGACTCATATTATTTTCGTCCAATATGAAGAAACCAAGAAGGTGGTTCCTCCATTGAGCTGGATCCACGTCAGAGTTTTAACAGGCCGATTGGTGAGATTAAGTATAGGAGAGACTTGGCTGCACAGTACAGTTGCACTTGCACCTCTCTCTCAAGGCTCCAGCAAGGCAGGCAACCAAGCACCATCTCTCTCACATCTCCCTCCACTGGCTTTCTTCCTTTCCTTTGAAGTGTATTGGTTGGTTGGTGGAATTGAACAATAGCAAATATTATAAACGCCTTTAACCACATTATTTTCATGCTTAATATATGCTTGCCCTGTTTTCGCAGGAAACTCAAATATAGTTTTGGGATACATGTATATCTATATATAGGATAGGATTGCAAAAAATAGATATTATTATAAAATTGAAGATAAATTTTACTATTGATGGTAGTAATACAACTTTGATAATTCATTAACACTCTTGTGTCAAAAGCATAAAAGGGGTGAAGTCTCGGGTTCGAGTCTCATTTTCCTCAACTAGTATTAAAAAAAAAAACAATTTTAGTGATAATGATACAAATTTGATAATAACATTGATATTAGAGAATAATTAAATTAAGATGGAGGGAGCTTGAGAAGAGAGGTGTATGAGAAGAGATATGAAGTTTTATGGTAGGATGCAAGTTTAAAAATGTGAAGGAATGAATAGGTTTTTATAGATGAAAAAAGAAAGATAAAAACAAATGGGTCTGATTAAAGGAATAAAATCATCTGAATGTAGGTTAAGACAAAATGGAATTATGAAAAGTAAATGGCTAAAGAGATGAACCCAAGTGAATGCTAGGTATAGTGGTAAAATATTTACAGTAAATTCGAGCATGGTAAAAATCAATTTTACCTAACGGTAACAATGACATTCACAATAATGTATTCATAACAATCTCTCTTGAATGCCATTGTATGTTTGGATAGAATATGCCCAAGAAGAACTGTTTCGTTAAAAATTTTACCAAGAAAAATTCAGTGGGATAAAAACTTGGTAAAGAAAAAAAGAGTGCAGTGTGCATTTTACTCCCTTTTTTTTAACATCTGTTGACATCTAAAAAATATCGTAATCAAATCTTCTTTGTCAACCCGTCAAATCTTAAAGTTGGATGCGCTTTGGAAAATAAGCCCGCAAGATTATCATTTGAACGAATTTGTTGAATAAAAATATAACATTTCTTCTGAAGATCGTGAGTGGGAAAAAATTGGTGATATATGCTTTGTCTGATCGCCTTTGATGTATCCTTCATTCAATTGGACAATGCAAATAACATTATCTTCATAAAACGCCATTGGGATTTCTTTCTTGCTATCTAATCCACATGAATCTCAAACATGCTGCATCATTGACCTTGGCCAAACACATTCTCAACTCGCTTCATAAATTACCATAGATTTTGTACGTAGAACCCCTATATATATGGCTCAGAACCCTCAATTATGGAATTGTCCAGCAAATTCCAAGTCCGGTTCCTCAGCAAATTGCTCGTTATCAACTCCTATGTCAATCAAATAGTATGCACACATAGGATGGTATGCAAATGCCATGCTAATACGGTATACCGAAAATTAAATATAAACTCGGCCCAGTCACTCCCCCGGATTAATTTTCCATTATCGTCATCATTCACCATTTATCTCAAGTGCCAAAATACTATTCTATATTTACTCCTATACCCGGATATTATTCCGGTATTTTATTACCTTGATAATACCCTTTCCACAATTATTTCTTAAGTATGTACTTTCCAAAATATTATTTCTTCAAATTATTATTTTCTTTCCATTTGTCATATACCATATAATATTTTTCCAAAATTAATTTTCCTCTTCATTATATTTTTTTTTCCAGATTTCATTCTCTTTCTATTTCTTCTTTTTTTAAATTGGACTGGGCTCAAGGGTTAGGCCTGGCCCAACGCAGAACCCAGGCCCAGGCATGTGGTCCACGCCCGGCCCAGTCCCGCGACAGCCCAACCCAGCTGCTCCCAGCCCAAGCCCAACTGAGGCAGCCCAATTCTGATCCCGACCCGTCACGCGGAAACGGGTCGAGCTTGACCCATTCATAACCCATCCGGGTCTGCTCACCTGCAACGACGGGACGGCGCGAGGAGGCGGCACCGGGGCGAGGCGGACGGCGACACGGCATCGCGGTGACGCGGCAGCAGAGGCGGGGAGTGCGAGCAGCGTCACTGCGGCCGGCGGTGTCGAGGTGGGGCGCAGGCGCGCGACACACGAGGGAGGAAGAGGAAGGAGGAGCAGGGGGTCGCGGTGGCCGGCGAGGAAAAGAGAAAGGAGAAGAGAGGGGAGGAGGAGAAAGGAAAGGAGGTGGAGAGGCGGTTGGGGGGTGGCGGCGAGGTGGCTCGGGGTGGTGGAAGAAAAGAAAAGAAAAGAAGATGGAGGAGGGGTTGTTGGGTAAAACGACGGCGTGTGTGGCTGGTGTGTGTTTTCTTTTTTTTTTTTTCCTTTTTCTTTCTTCTTCTTCCTTTTTTTTCCTACTTTTGTAGATGGTTTTGTTTGAATTTTGCAGGTACTGGAAGGCTGAAGATGAAGAGGTGATGGTGGTGTGCATGTTGGCAGAAGAAGTATAGTTTTATAGGCAGCAAAAGTCACTGGTATATCACAAGTGTAATAGGTAGTTCACAGGCTGAATAGGAAAAAGGCGGCTGAATAATTGAACTTCAATTATGCAGTTACTATGCTGTATGTGAAGTGTGACCCACCTGGACCAGAAAATATCCGTTATACCCACTTACCTTTATTTCTGGCCCGATATTTCGAGGATAAACCCGGCTTCCCGAAGATTCCCGGACCCGGAAAAATTCCAACTTTGGTCCGTAAAATCCGCAGAAAAATCCCGAACGTGTGACAAGGCACGGTTTCGGAATCCAATGCTCGATTTTCCATAATTTAATTACCCAAGATTAAAATCAATGGTAAATTACTGTAGATTAACTTAAACAGTCCCGGTAAAAATGAAATTTTTACCTGGGCTGTTACAACCCTCCCTTTCCTTTCCATGTAGGATTTTGTTACATTAAAGATTTTACAGAGCGCCTATACCATCCCAATGCTTCGGTACAATATATTGACCAAATAAATAAGCCTATTATTTTTTTTGTTTTTAATGGTTTCCCATCCGGTATCTGAAGCTTTGCCTCGACTAATCCAGATTTGACCTGGAATCGTACACCTGGATATGGTGGGTGAGTCTCCCCATGAGGATTTTCTACTTATATACGGACTCGAACACAAGACCTCGTTTAAGCCCAACCAAGTAGCCCAAAAGCTTAGGCTTGAGGTTATTTGATAGCCAACAACTTGGTCCATACATACCCAATACCTCTCTCACTCACTTCTAATGTGGGACTTGGGTCATCACACGTTTCCAGATACACTGGTTCGCACTTTGTTTTTTTTTTTATTTGGCGCCATTTTGTATTTAAATCTAGTTTTGTAGTTGCGATTAATAAAACCCAGCAAGAAGTTATAAGAAATAAAATTGTCATGTACAAACCAAGTATTGAATATTGGCTATTTGTATAGTCAATTAGGTAGGAATTTTCTTATACTTTTGTATTTTTCTTGTGATTGAATATAGTTTAAACAAGATCCGCTTCGGAAATCCGCAAAATCCGTTCCGAAATACGAATGCCAATGTATCCATAGAGATGTGAAAATCCGTGATATCCGTTCCAAAGATTATAGTATTCGAAAAATTATGGAGTCCGAGAATTAAAATAGATTGGATATTTAGGGGAAAAATCCTGAGAAAATTGTTATTTGGAATGGAAACTGATCCGTGCTCACCTCTATAAGCCAACGTATAGGGTTTGTCCTTTTTATAGTCTAAATATGAGTGCAACTCGGCTAATACATGAATTTTAATATTTTTCAGTTAATATAGGACATATTGAAATGCTTGTTTAATACTATGGTCTATTTTTCTTTACCACAAAGGTTACAATTGCTTTGCTATTTATTTCACATATTTTCCTTTTTATTTCTTTTCCCCAAAACGAAATTTCTTAACCATATTTGAAATGGTAGGGAACCATTATGTCATTTTTTTTTTGCGCGGGGGGGGGGGGGGGGGGGGGGGGTTNATTTTCAGGAGGAATGACGCTTGGCAGCAAAGGTGGTGCTTCAGGGTTTTATAACGCAAGATCTATATTTTGGTCTTCCCGTAGAAAAGTGAACATTATTTTTTTTATTTTTTATTTTTAGTTTTTCACTGGTGTTCTGGGCCAGTCCACCTTTAAGGACATTTAAATCCAAACCGACTCGGATGGCGGACCTAAATAATAGTGGGTGAATCTCCTAAATAAATTTTTTTGCGTACACGAGAATTCGAACCCGAGACCTCACTTAAGCGGAACAAATCGCTTACCACTTGAACTAACCTCAATGGTTAGAAAAGTGAACATTGTTACTAAAACGCTGCAGGCACTACGTAGAGGGACAGTTAGGTGAAGAATGCAGGCAGGGATATTAATTGGTGGCTCGTGCTTTATAATCTCGTAGATCTGGTTGGTTGTGTTGTGCCCCATCCCAGCGCAGCGCTCTCCACAACCAATACTACAGCCCTAGCGGTCCCCTTCAGATGTGACCAACTGCTCCACTGCTTTTGCCCCTGTCCCTCTCTTCCTCCTCATTGGAAATCTAACACATTTGATTTATCATTTACCAACCCAACCAAAAATAATAGTAATAAAAAAAACCATGTCAGAAAATTTAAAGAGGAAAAATAAATCAATTTTTTTTTCTTTTGCCTCGATTCACATGTATTGTATTGGTATATAAATATATACAAACAACATTCATTGTGGCGACATCCGTAGCACTAGCACTCTATAAAATTCTAGAACCAAATTTTGTGGCATTTCACTTGTCCTACTTATAAAAACAATTACCTCAATTTTCCAATGCCATTCCTATTTCCTTGTGCATGGTTCATTAGTTAGTTTATGGAACACTTTCTGAAATGAATGACAGCTTTTTTTTAAAATTTTTTTGGGTAAATTCCAAATCATGGAGTCTAATAAAAAGATAGCCCGTAGATGGTGAAGATAAATGGGAAGTGCATTTTTTTTTGATCGTGCGGCCGGAAAGTATAGACAAAGTACGTAAAGACTTGATCGTGCGGAAAGTATAGACGAAGTACGTAAAGACTTGATTGTGATCTCATTATGACATAATTGTTGCTTAGAACATGATGATGTCCATTGAGATGTCATTATAATTTTTATCACATGCAATTGATTTACAAACAGAGAAAGGTATCGCTATTTGTCCGTCTTTACATAAAATAAATTTTCCCTCAAATTTGTCTTCAGTCATTGTCAATTAGGATGTCAAGATGTCTGTTTGTAAGCTTTCTTCAGGTAAAAAGGGCTTTGTCTTTTTTTGTCCCTTCACTTTTTTATTTTTGATGTTGTCTCTGTTCTTTGAAAAACTTCATTGAAACAAAAATAACATTGATAAGCGAGGTGGAGATTGGTTGGCTTTAAAACATGTCTCAGTATCACCTGAAAAGAAAGAAATTATGCTCTTTAACTGAATCGCTAATGATGAGCGGTAAACATTGAGAGACCAATGAATGATTCTTCCTAATGTGGAACAGTAAAATCAATTAAAGAAAAAAAAAGATATGCATATATAATTCATGTGTGTTTACCTCAAGATCTTCCTCCAAAATAATGAAGAGAAAACGAAGGGAGGGAGTAATGATGAAAAGACTACCGGAAAGTCAATCGGGATCTCATATGTAACTGCCCGGGTAAAAATTTAGATTTTTACCGTGACTGTAAAAGTCTATTTACAGTGATTTATCTTTGAATTTAATCTTGGGTAATTAATTCAAGGTAAATCGAGCATCGTTTTTCGAAACCGATACCTTTTCCGCGCTTGTGATTTTTCCGTGGATTTTTCGGACCCAAGTTGGTATTTTTCGGGTCCCGGAATCCTCAGAAAAATCACACCGAAAAATAACTAAGGGGGTATCAGTTATTTTCTGGTCCGGACGGTACACGACTTACCTGCATAATTGAGGGCTGCGTCGCCTTGATTCTGTGTCGCCCGTGCTTGCCTCCTGTGATACCTGTGATATCACCTGTGCTCCTTTCCTTGTTTCTCCTACCTACCGAGTACACTATCACCTTCGTTCTTTTCCCTACAAAGCTCACACCCAATTCTCTTTTTTTGCCTGCAAACACCAACCAATTCTGCTTCCTCTTCCCCTGCAAAAAAAAAAAAAAACAAACAAACACAAGCCCACCCACGCACCCGATCCACCCGAGCCACCTCCTCCACCGACATCACCATCAGCCACCTGCACCGCAGCCGCCGTCGACGTTGCCCCATCTCCTCCCTCCTTCCTTCATCCTCTTCCGCCGCACGCAGTACCAGCTCCTCTCCAGTCGCCACCGCTGCAACGCCAAGACGAGCCAAGCACGACCGAGTCACGCTGCCAACGGTTCGTGCCAACAGCTCGCGTCTACACACGTTGCCGCCCTCTCCAACGACCATCAGAGGGCCGCGCTTCCGTCCCAAGCTATGTAGACGCTGTGGTCCTGCACCGCTACCGTCGTCTCCAACCTCATGGCCGGTGAGTCTCGACCGAGTGGACTAGGTAGAAGGGTGGACCAGCTGGGCTGGTTGGTTCCTGGGTCGGTCCTTAGCATGGGCTCGGGAGTGGGCCTGTTGCCTCGGTCTGGGCCTTAGCATCCTGGCCTAGCTACAGTAAGTCATGGGTTTAGACATGGCCTAATGAATAAATATAGCTTGGCCCAGTCCGTTAATAATAATAACAAAAAATATATATATATATCTGGGAAAAAAATATATATATGGCTTATAAATTATATTTTCTGGAAAAATAATAAAATGTATTACAAAATATATTCTCAGGAAATAAAATAATTACTTTGTTATATTATTTTGAGGAGTTAACACAAAAATAATAATACCTTGGATATACATTTATAATCTCTAGATATATGTATATAAGTTTATTTTTCCGGAAAAGCTACGATATGGAAGTTATTTGGAAGAATATACATGTTATAGTAATAATTATCTTTATGAAAATTATTTTGGAAAATATATATACGTTATCATTACATTTGAAAAAAATTATTTTATGGTAGCTAAAATTCTAAGAAAATAATATATATTGTATAATTATTCTATAAAAAAAATATTTAAAGGAGAGTTTTAATTAAAGTATGGTACTGAAATTATATTCGGATATACGTACGGTATAATATTTTCGGTAAAAGATGATAATAAAGGATATGAACCGGGACAGGTTTATTTCGCAGTATTGGCATCATAGCATACCGATTATGTGCATTTATGTGAGCATGTTGTTTTGTTGTATAGGTTTTGATATCGGGCAGTTTCCCGAGGAGCCGGCTTGGGACCGGACATTATCTTCAGAGTTGAGTAATCGGCTAAAGAGGATGGATTTCCTTCAATATGTGCCTGTATTACTCGGTTGTTGTGTGTGATGATTGTTGCACTGTTAATTGTTGCATTTGTTGTGGTTTGATTCGGGATGTTTATCCAGTGTTGTGATTGATTTTGGGACGTTTATCTCCATGATTTGGTTTTGGGATGTTTATCCCCGTACGTTGAGTTTTTGGATATTTATCACTGTGTCTTTTTGGTATAAAGTATAATGGATTAAATAATAAATTGTGAAAAGGATGTCGATCCTTGGTTTTGGATTGGGATGTCTATCCCGGTATTTTGGCTAGGAATGTTGATCCCTGAGATTTGGATTTGGATAATGATAATATAATAGTCACGTGGTAAGTAGTGGTACGAATCGATGGTTTAAGACTGTTTTGTGGTGGCCATGATCTGGGTTACTTGTGATAAGCATGTCTATGCTTGGGATGTCTATCCCGTGATTATATTTGGGATGTCTATCCCTGGGTTCTTATTTTTGGGATGTCGATCCCTGGGCTCTCTTGGATTTGATCTGGCACCCGAAATATGTTGAGAACCAGGTCTGACCCCTAGCTTATCCGTGACGGGGCCCGGAAAGATAAAATTGGAAATTGGTTTTTGTTAAGTCTTTTTGGTCTTGGATCAATTTTGGGTCGAGTATTTTGGATTGGTATATATTTGGCTGATATGACTGTTTCGACCTTGAGTAACTTATAGTGTTGCATATTGATCGTCTATCCATGGTTGGTGGGCACTTCGGACTCACCCCTCACCTGCGGGCTTTCATCCCGTAGGTTGAGTTATTTGTGGTTCAGGTTTGATGCATTCCAGACAGGTTGCGGCATTATCCCTCGGACAGGACTCGGATCCATAGTTTGCATCAGTGTCGCATACAGTGTCTTTGTGAGTTATTAAGTCTTCCGCTGTGCTATTTATTGTTATTGTTGGGCCTTGGGCCGGTTGCGACGTTATTGATGTTTATATTTTGGGCTGTTGAGCCAGAGTTACTGATGTATACATTGTATGCTGGGCTTTGTTTGGTTGGGTCGTTACAGTTCCGGCACGTGTTTACTGTGTATGGTAAATACGGGTCGGGGTGCTTCATCATAGCAACCCAGGACCCAGCATACCCAGACAACATATATCCCTAATCGATTCAACCTAGTTTATATATAAAAAGAAGATCCAATAAATCAAAGGCTAAAGCTTAATGGTAAACAGTAAGGAAACAATCAGATCCTTACCTGTTGACTAACTCGTCGAAGCTCGACCCGAACCCCCCTGGAAACGGATTTGTGCAAGCCCATTTGTAACTCGTTGGTGTTTGGATTCCTCACCGGGAATCGAACCAAACACTGCCAATGAAGACGTCCCTCAGGCCCGTTGGAATCGCCTGTCACTTAGGCTCGACGCGTTTTGCTCACCCAAAATCGAACCTGCCGTAAGGGTGCATCAGTTCAGGCTTTCCACCCGTGGCATCGCTCTCTGCAGAACAACCATCAACGCATAGGCTTTATAGTCGTCCGCCATGCTCCTCACTGATGGGCATCTCTGTCGACGCCTCACCTCGAGAGTCATGGTTGTGCTTGCCAAAAAAGGCTCAAACCTCTCGTTGAGAAAATGAAATCAAAAGGGGAGGAAAGAAGACTGGTGGTAATGTGTGGTGTAGGCGACACCGGTTCAAGGTGTGGCGGCTAGGGGATTATTTTTAATTGAGAATAAGAGAAGATGAGAGAATGGGAGAGAAGAGAAAATAAAATCTGAAATTGAAAAAGAAATAATTTCATTTTTTTTACTTACACATGAGTAAAGAGAAAATAAAATCTGAAATTGAAAAATATTAAAAAAATCAGCCACCGGCGGCCTTACATGCCACATGTCCATTGCAGGAAAAAAACCAGTTACCAAAGGTAAATTGGACAACAACACTCGGTTTTACCTGAGTTGAGCGACAATAATGATGATTTTCAAAGAACAAAGACAACTACGATGAAAATAGAAAATGTGAAGAGACATAAAAAGCCTTTTTACCCTTTCTTTAGGCTTGTAAGCCTGAGCTCGCCCTACTGACAATGACAATCTATGATGTCAGTTTGCTACACAGTTTTACTTTTTTACTTCTTTTCTTTTTTCGCCGAAAGCTAGACATGTTTTAATCTATACTAACATGTTTGGTTGTGATAACGTGATCAAATATCGTGAATTCCTCTTGGGTAATTTAATTTGTGTGCCTCACAAAACTTTGGTACAACCATGCAAAGGGTCATTTTCTGAATTAATTGAGCTTAGGTCAA
This sequence comes from Turnera subulata, assembly GCA_028386065.3. Lineage (NCBI taxonomy): Eukaryota > Viridiplantae > Streptophyta > Magnoliopsida > Malpighiales > Passifloraceae > Turnera > Turnera subulata. The sequence goes on along the minus strand of JAKUCV010003124.1, from coordinate 50,000 downwards.
CCGCTTATTTTAGCTTGAAATGGACCTAAACCTAGGCCTAGAACCAGAGTTGCACACTGAGGAGCTTTATTATAAAATACAAATAATTCTCTTCCTTAGCTTAGCTTTGTCATGCTTGGGGCTACATTCAGTATTACCCACTTCCTTAAAATCTTCTTTCTAGAATGATCGAGAAATTGTCTCCAAATAATTGCATACTGTGAAGTAAGGCTCCCACCCTCCCCCGTCCCCATCACACCCCCCCCCCCTCTCTCCCGATGCACTCAACCTCTATGTCACCCGGCCTAAGACCGGCCGAGGCGATGCACGAGAGGGTGACGGGGAAACAACCGATGACCAACCCTATGTCCCCAGGCTTTCCATCATCTTCAACCTCACCTCCACCATATACCCACCCAAATCGCCATAACCCTTCAACCCACCTGTACACCTACCTACCCACTGCTACACAACCCCCATCCCAGCCCCCCACTAATCCTACACAACCAACCCACTCCTCCTTCTCCAAGTGGAGCCGCCAACAAGTTCAGCAGGCTATCGATAATATACAGGTTACAAACCTGTACGTCGAGAATCTCCCTTCAGCATGGACGGCGATTCAAACCTATCAGCACCTATCGCGCCTTGCTGAAGTTGTGGATGTCTTTATACCCTCCAAAACTACCAAGCGAGGAATGAAATTTGGCATTGTCTGATTCCGCAGTGGTGGGGATTTACAGAGGATCATCGCTGATTTGAATCGGTACCAGGTTCCAGCGGGTTCCCTTAGGGCCAACTTGGCGAGAGATAGAGTCCTGAAACCTAAGTCTATCCAGAAACCACGACCACAACCTGGCTCCTAGGTGGTACCAGGGCGATCTTTTGCTAACGTCATTGAAGGGACTGGCCCACCTTCTATCCATCCCACACCTCACCAAACAATACCAGGTATTACTTTTAACCCTACTCCTGAAATTGAATCTTGGTTATCACGTTGTGCTTTTGGGATTCTGAGGATACCGCAAGACTGTCAGTCTGTTAAGAGGCCTTTCACGGAGCATAGGGTGATGGAGGTAACTGCGATTCAGGTGGGAGGAGACTCGATTCTCGTTTGTTTTGACAGTACAACCAATATGGTGCAGTTCTGCCGCTGGGGTTTGTTTTGGGTACAAGAGTGCTTTCAGTCTCTAGAAACCTGGAACCAGGGACTGGGTGCTCTTAATCGTTGCTGTTGGGTGACTGCTAGGGGCGTTCCCTTACATGCCTGGTGTAGGGAATTTTTCTTGTTGGTGGCCACGTTGTGGGAACCCTCCTTGCTTTGGCCGAGGAAACGGAGAATCGTAGTAGATTGGAAGTTGCAGCACTCCAGGTGATGACAGATTTAAAGAACCCCATTAATAAGTCTGTTACGGTTAGTGTCGCAGGACAGTCCTACGAGATTCCCCTCATGGAAACTCCTACATGCTGTGACTTCAAGTCTGATTCAGTTAGCTCTCTTAGAAGGGTGCTCCCTTCAATCCCTACTCCGTCGGAACAACCACCAGAAAGCCAAAAATCCCCGCATTGACGGTCAGGGGGATCGCCAACTAACCGAGGATTTACGGATGATCACGCGGAATTGGTGATATATTCGGCGGCGGAATCACAAGATCCTTTTGGTTTAATACAGGTTATTCAAAATTGCTCTGCAAAAGGAAACGTATGGGACATGTTTAATGTTGATGGCGCGAATCACTCATATGATCAACGCCAATCCTCTCTTTCAAATCACAGTGGTTATGGTAGGGAGTTAGTGTGGTCAGGTCAACTTTCCTTGCCGGATCAAGAACTCAGGGGCCCTTCCTCTTCACTTTTGTCACTTGGACTGTCAAGGCCCATTACAACCCCAATTCCTTTTGACCCACTCATTACATACACTGATAGCGAGAACACTGGCCCAGATAGTCCCAAAACCATTGTGGCACCAAAACAAGTGCCCAATAGCCCACTGAGTATTTCGGGTACCAAGTCTGTGACAGACTCCTCTAAGACTCTTTCTGATTCTTCCAAGACCGTTACCGATTCCTCGAACTCCCTTTTTGCTACGTCTCCTTGTTCCTCACTGGCAGACACTGAGACCTAGGAGCAGGCCCTTGCAGTGGCAATCCAACATAAGCATGTGACGGTAAGGAAGAAACCAAAGGCCATGCCTTAGAGGGATACTTTAAGCTGGAGTGACTCTTCGTCAGACTCTGAATCTACCCCATTGAAGACTACAGAACAGGAAGCCGATGCAACCATAAGAATGGGGGAAGCTCTCGGGTGGGATAACTCAACAGACCCGAGCTCCGTGAATAATTTTACCGTTGCCATGATAGAAAAAGAGGTACAGAGTTGGAGTTTATCTCGTCCTAGTGTTTAGCATTATATCTTGAAATTCAAGAGGGTTCTCGGCGACAGCAAAACACCAACATGCTCGATCCTTACTAAGAACTTATCAAGCTTCTTTTCTTTTTGTGTGTGAGACTCGACTACAACGGTTAAGTGAGCATTGGTGTCGGAGAATTTGGTCCCCCCCTCCCTTGATTTTATTGCAGTGGACTCAGTAGGGCTTTTGGGTGGCATGTTGTTTGTGTGGGATGTAGCAAGCTTTGTTTGTTCTAGGGGATCCTCTGCCTCGCGATATATTATCATTGAAGGTTCCTTTGTTGGCTCTGATGTGGTAGTCTCTATTTGTTGTATCTATGCCCTTGTGGATTCAGATGAACGACTACTTTTCTAGGATGAGCTGATTTCTTTGAAGATGGCCTTCCCATCACCGTGGCTTTTGATCGGTGACTGCAATGAGACCCTCTACCCTCATGAACGCAAAAGTGGAGCGTATATGGTAGAGGTGCCGGTGCCCTGAGGAACTTGATGACAACCTTAAACTTGAAGGAGTTTTTTCTTGAGAGACGTCGGTTTACATGGTCCAACTCTTCCTCGGCCAACAAAATTGATAAGGCAATGGCAGAACCCGAGTGGAATATCTTGCTCCCTTCACTCTCCCTCAAGACTGATAATCGGGGTGGGTCTGATCATTGGCCACTTATCTTATCACAAGAGCAAGCTAATTGGGGCTTCAAGCCTTTTCATTTTCAAGACTACTGGTGGGAATACCTGGGTTTCATGGAGGTGGTTAGTACCATGTGGCAGTCTTTGGAGTTGGTTTTTTCGGGTATTTTTGCTTTCTTAAGAAACTGGGTCGTTTGCGGGTGCTCCTATTGCATTGGAATAAATCATACTTTAGGAATGTCACGACTGAAGTGAAGTCACTATAGGCACAAGTGGAAGAATTTGATTTATAGGCTGAGGTGAGGGAGCTTTCTACAGAGGAGAGGCTAGACTTGGCATCACTCCGGTCCTCCTTGCACCTGAAATCGAAGCAAGCTAGTATTTTATGGCGGCAAAAAGCTCGGTTAAATTGGAGCAAGCTGGGGGACCGTAATACGCGGTTTTACCACGTCACGGCATGCCACAAAGGGAGGAAAAATGGCATACATTCCGTTACTATTGATGGTGATGTAGTCACTGACCCCACTTCTATTAAGGAGGAAGCATCCAGATTTTTCTCATCTTTATATGATGAACCATGTGCTCACAGGCCCAAACTAGGCAGCTTGCCTTTTAATTCTTTCTCTCAGGAGGTTGCAAAAAACTTGGAAAGGCCAGTGACTATTGATGAGGTTAAAGAAGCTGTGTGGCTTGTGATAGCTCCAAAGCCCCTGGTCCGGATGGTTACAACTTTTCTTTCTATAAAAAGTGTTGGGACCTGATTAAGCATGACCTTTTTGCTCTCATGCAATCTTTCTTTTCTTCCGGTATCCTACCAAAAGGTATAGCTTGTTCTTACATAACTCTTGTTGCGAAGAAGCCGGAGGCCCAGGGGTTTGATGATTTCCGACCGATCACTCTTATTCATGGAGTGTATAAGATACTCTCTAAGATCCTGGCTGCTCGCATTATCCCTATTATGCCAACCCTTGTCAGTGAAACACAATCCGCCTTGATTGCGGGTAGAAACATCCTTGATTGTTTTATGGTTGCTTCTGAGGTGGTTCACTCCTTAAAGAGATCTTCTCAGAAAGCTATTCTCTGGAAGAATGACTTTAGGAAGGCTTACGACTTGGTGTCATAGCCCTATTTATTTGATGTGATGCAACGTATGGGGTTTGACCATAAGTGGTGCTCCTGGATTCGTTTTTGTCTAGAATCCTCGTCCCTATCGGTTTTGGTGAATGGCTCTCCTTCCCCTCAGTTCATTATGCGCAAAGGTCTTAAGCAGGGTGATCCTCTTTCTCCTTTTCTGTTCCTTTTAGCAGTTGAGGGACCCACCTCTTGCATTAACCAAGCTGTCTCTCAAGGCTAGGTTGTACCACTTTCTATTCATGGGCTGTCTTTGTCTCTCCTTCAGTTTGCTGATGATACAATTTTTTTCACACCGACGGATATAACATCCTTGCTTAACTTAAAGCCTGTTTTACGTTGTTTTGAGCTTCTTTCAGGTTTGAGTATTAATTATCACAAGAGTGGCTTGGCCGGTGTCCATATTACTCTACCGGAGACTGATCTTTTTGTAGATGCTCTCTTCTGTAAGCCGAAAAAGCTTCCTTTCACTTACCTGGGCGTCCCGCTGGGAGCTAATATAAGGCTAAGTAAACATTGGCAACCCGTTGTGCAGAAGTTTAAGACTCGGCTACAATCCTGGAAAGGGAGATTCCTGTCCCTAGCGGGTCGTCTTGTGATCATCAAAGCTGTCCTGGCTTCTATACCCCTCTACTTCCTCTCCATGTTCAGAATTCCTAAAAAAGTGGCCCGTTCTCTTGTACAAATCCAACGGTCATTTCTTTGGGGTGGGGCATCGGGGAACAGACAACTATGCTTTGTATCTTGGTCCAAGATTGCCCTCCCTAAGTCTAAAGGGGGTCTAGGCGTGCATGACTTGGTTTTCAAGAATGACAGCTTACTTTTTAAGTGGTTTTGGAGGTTCCATACGCATGTGGAATGGCTGTGGCATCGTTTGATTATTGCGAAGTATGTGCTCCCGTCCTCCTCCCTCACTCCTTCTTTCAATTTGTCTTCGCTCTCGCTTGTTTGGTCGAATATTCTCCAAAGTTGCCTAGTAACTGGGAGAGATGGCTCTCTTTTGGGGGATGGATTGACTTTGCGAGTTGGTTGTGGTACTCGCATCAGCCTTTGGGCAGACTCATGGTCGACTTTTGGCTGTCTCCGGGACCAGTTCCCTCGTTTGCTCTGGTTGTGCACGGACCCGGAGGTTTCTTTGGCTACCATGCACTCTTCTCGCTTGGTTTTGGCGGGTGATCATAACTGGTGGCGGCGGGACCTTTATCAGTGGGAGGAGGCTAATTGCATGGCGATTTAGGCTGCTATAGATGAGGTAACGCTCGTTCCTGATCGTGAGGATGGCTGGTTATGGTCGGGTGATGATTCTGGGGTGTACACTACACGAACAGGTTATTCTTTCCTCTGTAAAGGGCTCACTTTTACTCCCAGACGTCCACTCGTCTGGCGCAATATTGCACCACCAAAGGTGGAGGCGTTTCTTTGGATGATTTTACATGAGGGTTTGGCAGTTCGGGCAGCCCTTTTTCTTCGAGGTATGGTGACTTTGGTAGGTTCATTCTGCGCCATCTGCGGCAGAACACTGGAGGACATTCCTCACCTTTTCCTCCATTGCCGTTTAGCTATTTCTTTTTGGCGGAGGCTGTGCAGTTGGTGGGGTGTTGTTTGGATTGTTCCAGCTACCATGGAGAGTTGGTTTGTGCAGTGGTCCTCCCTTTCTGGGGCTCCACACAACCAACTGGCCTTGGTGCTACTTAGTTTGTCCGTGGTATGGTCTTCCTTGTTCGAGCTTCTTATTGGTTCAAGGTTATCCACCCTCAATTTCCTTATAGCACCAACACGGTATTATCCTCTTCAGAGTTCTTCAAATCGTGGACCAGTCCTAAGCGTATTCACTTACAATACTCTTGATCTCGAAGTTTCCTGCTATGGTGTTCACTTGATTTTCTAAGGTTATTTGGACCTGTTTTTTAGGCCTTCTTTGTACATTCGGATGTAAATATTTTGTTGCAGCAATAAAGTCTCGATTAGAATAAAAAAAAAAAATTTGCATACTATGTGAAAGTCATTTAATCATTGGTGGTAGTGGTACCATCCATATGGTTAGAGAATCCTTTAATTTAGTACAAGAAAGTGTGTCTGTGGCAGGGTTTGAGTAATGAGTCTTGCAAGATTTGCACCATCTATATTCATAAATGAAGTAGATAAATATCGGTACTCTGAGGAGAAGCTATGGGATTCTATTTGTGTCAAGGTTAAATAGTTTGGCCATATAGAGTTTAAGAAGCTGGTAGAGTCAGCCTATAGAGCAACATGCGGAGACAGAGCAGTCACGAAAATTATAAAAAGAAGAGTTCGAGCAAAATATCCAGCAAGGAGACAATGCCAAAAAATGTTCAAGCGTGGTTCTTCTAAGGAGGACGTGATTTATTCTACCATGTCCGAGTTAGAACTTTAAAAGTAAAGGTCAACATACTACCCACCAAATAATTAAACATGGTGAAGGTGGTGGAGGCATAACACAAAGTATTGTTAGTAGTAGTCAACCTACCGTCCGACAATCTTCACGAACCAATGCCCCCGATGAATGTGGGAAGTTAAACTATGGAGATTGCAAGGTACGAATTTCGGGCTGTTATTAATTCTTGTGGTGAGGAAGAAGGACACAAAGAGAGATTGCCCACAACGTCAAACAATAACTCCTACCAATATTGAAGCCACGGTTACCATAACTAGTGGAGGATCCAAGCAAAAAGCTCAATCAAGTGAAACCCAACCATAAACCAGAGTTTATGTAATGAATAGACAAGAAGTGGAGGCTTGTCTAGAGGTGATGATAGGTACAAATTTCGAGAACCAAATTTATTTAATGGGAGGGAGTTTCACACCCCCAAGCTTTTATTATTTTTATTTAAATTTATCATGCATTCATATGGCTTAAATAAGCTAAAAGAAAAAAAAAAGACAAATACGTGTTAGAGGGTTCAAATACATGACCACGAGTAGTGGGAAAAGTTAACTCAACCACTATGCTCCTTAGTTCATGTTATGCGCCAATAATAGTTAAAGAACTGTAACTTAGGCAATTTTAAAAAATAAAACACAAGAATAGTCTAGACCTATCGGCCAAAGAAAGAAAGAAAAAAAAATGGAGATTGGAACGGAGAAAGAAAAAAGTGATGAGATGGGGGAGAAGAGAGGAATTGGGGGTTTTTAACCTAGGGAGAACTAGGTTGCATACTTGGTGTTGTTTCGAAGAGCATGAAGATAGCTTCCTTTCGATGGGTGGTTTGTTGGGAATCAGCCAAAAATAGAGGATGAAGTTTAGTTTTCTTTTGGTAGAATTGATGGTTTTCAGCCACCTATATACCAAAACCAAGTTAAATTGAGTGTCTAGGAGTATACAGGGAGTTGCCAAAGTCTTTTGGCACCAATAGTTATTGGAATCGTCATCGGATAAATTGAGTGTCTAGAAGTATACAGGGAGTTGCCACAAGTCTTTTGGCACCAATAGTTATTGGAATCATCATCGGACCACTGCAAAGCGCCGTCCATGGTAACGAGTCGCCTTCCGAAGCATGTCGGAAATTCGCAGAAACTTAAGGCAAATTTTCTTAACTTACCTAGTCACTTAATTCACATAGAGAGTGTTCGGTAAGCATATTTTAATTGGAATTTTGACTTCTCGTAATCATTTATATGTTTAAATGAGGAGTTCTAATTATAAACACTTTTGCCACTAGCTTGAGTTGAGCATTTTTGATAAAGCTTTAACTATGTATTAATGATGTTGTTTATTTGTAAAGGGGGAGGTACTATAGACAAAGCTAGTGCGGAGGAGACTTGAGGAAGCTTTTAATTTTTTTAAATAGGTGAGTTGTTAATACATTGATATTCACCCCATTTTTCCTCGTATTACGTATAAAGTAATTGTAGTAATAAAATTGAGGGTTATGGAACATCCTATATAGTTTCAAGCCAAAAGTTACTATCTAGTAAAGTGTTTGGTCCACTAGCGGTGTTCCACAGGGCGGGTTAAGTGCTTTTAGGGCCGCATTCGGTGCACATTAAGGCTTTAGGCCTTATATTGGTTGTCCCTTGCCCTTTAGGGGCTTGCTATATTTGTGTTTAGCAGAGACCATTTTTTCACTGCTTCGACAGATGTTTTCAGATTGTATGGTCATCACTATAGTTATTCCTTGAGGAAGTTAGTCGGGTTTTTGGGTTTTTTGGGCCCTCGTGTTTAGTAGTTTGGCCAATTTGGAACCCCGACATTTTTTTTGGCCGGGCATGTACCCCGAGATTGCATGGGCAGGCCAAACGTATACCCCTGGTCAGGCACCTGCTGACGTGGAGGCTGCCTGGGTATTTGCGCGTGTTACTGTAGCAAAACGACGTCGTTTTAAGTGAGAAAGCGACACCGTTTCATGCCACGTCGGACACAGGTGGCTTAGTGGGGCCCACTTCACTCAAAGCCAATCCTCTAAAATGACGTCGTTTTGCTACAGTATCACGCGCAAATACCCCGGGCAGCCTCCACGTCAGCAGGTGCTTGACCAGGGGTATACGTTTGGCCTGCCCATGCAATCTCGGGGTATATGCCCGGTCAAAAAAAATGTCGGGGTACCAAATTGGCCAAACCACTAAACATAAGGGCCCAAAAAACCCGAAAACCCAAGATAGTCCATATTAGTATCTTATATAGTACTATATTTATGAGAAGAGTTAAAACAAAGATGTTTCCTAGGTATTATTGTATTGGTAGCTAAATGACATATGGGAAATTTTGTCTTTTTCATTCCATTAGTGGTGGACTCTTTTATCTCATTGCACATGGTGTCACTAGGAATCAAACCCTCAACCTGCTCTAGGTTCAGGGAGGGGTTCAGCTCGTGATTTCCTCTCAATTTCAAATCCAGATCTGGCCATGGGAGGGGTTCATGTTTCATCTCCTTCCTCTCCAATCCTCCGGTGACCTAACCACCCCCCGGCGATGCACCACCAGTCCCACCACCCTCTTCTTCCATCAACCCCACCCTCTCTCCCGCAACCACACAACACCTCCCCAACCCACGCTTCCTTTTTAACCTCCTCCCCCTAGGTAGACCCATCCTCTCCCCTAACTCCACCCCCTACCACCACCTTCTCCTCTCTCACCCGCCACCCACCATCCACCCCCTCCGGTACCCAACAACCAACCAACACCCCCCTCCCCCCCGGCACCCACCAACCACCCCCCAACCCACGCTGCTTTAGCTCCTCCCCATCCCACCACTTCTCACCACCCCCTTGCTCCTGCCTACTGCCCTTGATCGGTTCGCCCTTTCCATGGGGCGTGACTTTCTCTGTGTAGTTTTTGGGTCTTGGGCACCTGTGGTCCAAATCTTTAACTTACACTCTCTTGCCAGTTAGAGCTAGATCCTTACGCTCTCTCTTGGATTTGTATCCATATTTAGTTACTTTGGAAACTTGTATTGGATTTTGGTTCTGGTGCTTCTGTTTTCTCCATGGAGGCTGCCGGCGATGGAGAAGGAGAGGATGACGACGGTGACCTAGACGGTGTGAACAATTGCACGGTTTTTCCGTGTTTCTGTGTATTTTTATGTTTGTGTTTTTATTCTAGTGGTATTGATGTGGTTGTTGTTATGTATTTTGTTGTTGTTTTGTTTTACCATGTTTTGTATTGTCTAGCCTCTAGGTTGGTTTTGCTTAGGGACTTTAGGAAGTTCCTTGTTCTCTATGAATGCAAAGTGTCCTTTTCAACCCGATTAGGACTATGTATCGAGCGCAACGGTCGCCATCTCAACTGTTTCGGCAGCGTCGACCAGGTCATTCGGCCTACTGGCCAAGATCTTTGCCATGGAGTGCAGCTTCGTCTTTTAGGAATAAGTGTTTTGTATTTTGATTCTGTCTTTTTAGTTCGTTGTTATTGTAACAGCCCGGGTAAAAATTTGGATTTTTACTGGGACTGTAAAAGTCTTTTTACCGTGATTTTCCGAATGAATTAATCTTGGGTAATTAATTCAAGGTAAATCGGGCGTCGTTTTCCGGAACTGATGTTTTTCCCGCGCTTGAGATTTTTCCGTGGATTTTTCGGACCTAAGTTGGTATTTTTCGGGTCCCGAAATCTTCGGAAAAACACACCGGAAAATAACTAAGTGGGGGTATCAGTTGTTTTCTAGTCCGGTCTGGACACGACTGCGTGATTGAGTCACGCAGCCGCTCCTTTACCTGTGAAGCTTGTGATTTGTTCCTCCTGTGCACATGTGAAACCTTGTCCGTGCAGCCCATGACCCTGTATGATTAACTCTGCCTTTCCTCACGCCTGCACTCCATCACCTGCATCTTCCTCTACCCTGCTTCACTCTGCACCAAAATTCTGCCCAGTTCCCGTACCTTCCCCTGCAAACACAAAGCCTGCAAAGAAAAAAAAAGGAAAGGAAACACATATCAAGCACCACCCGAGACCACCAACAACCACGCAAACCACCAACACCACCTCTTCTCCCCTTCACACGCCGCCACCACCGAGACTGTCTGCAACCCGAGCCACCACAGACCTGCAGCCACCCGAGTCCAGCCGCCCCGAAATCGTCGCCACCGCCTTCGTCCTTCCTCTTCCACCCAAGCGGCAACCACCCGACCAAGCCGACGTCGCGACCCTGCACCACCGACAGCCGCGGATCGAGAGGCACCGGGCGCGACCATCACCGATCTCTTCCACTGCAGGCAGCCAGGAGAGACGCCGCCGCCTCGCCACCATTGCTCGCGCTCTAATCGAAGGGACCAAGTCTGAGTAGCCGCAGTGGAGACCCGACATCCCTTCCTTCTCCTTCCGTTGCTTTTCGCCGCCCTACTGTTGCCGACGAGCACCAGCGGCCACCGCGCCTTCCTCCTCGCACCGACCGCACCCCTCGCTCGCTGCCGTTGCAGTTTCCCCGAGGTGAGCAGCAGGTTGTGAGACCCGATTAGATGGGTGGGTCGACCCGGCTTGTTGATTGGATTTAGGTTGGAGATTTGGGCTGGTAGTGCATAGGGTCGGGTTGTGGTTCTGGGCCATGCTGGGCCTGCTATGTGGGTGGGTTTGGATGGGCTGGTATAGTAACATGTTGGGATGGATTGTGGGCTGTGAGATTTGGCCCAGCCCGTTATTAATTAAAAAAAATAATGATAAATACAATAAATAAAAACTGGAAGAAAATAATATATGATAATAATAAATATATATGTAATATGGATTGGATAATTTCTGGGAAAAATGAGTACATAGAGTATGTGGTTTATTTTGTGGAAATAAATAAAGTAATCATCGTGTTTTATTATTTTAAAAAACTAAGGTAGTTAAAATAAGAATTATATCGTTTGCAAATTACTGAATAATGACTACTTTAGGAAATGATATATATATACTATAAATGTTTTGGGAGTATAAGAATGCGCTATATTATCAGGGAATTATGTTATAGTAGTTATTTTTGGAAAATTATAATTATTTTAAGTAAGTAATTTTAAAAATGAATGTATATATATTTATATATATCTTCCTAAGAAAAAAATTATTTTGTGATAATTATATTTTTGGGAAATGATAAATACCTTCATAAAAATATTTTGGGAATAGTATAATTAATTTATGAAAATATTTTGAAAAGAGTTTTAATTAAAGTATGGTACCGAAATTGGATTCGGATATACATACGGTATAATATTTTCGGTAAAAGATGATAATAAAGGATATGAACCGGGATAGGTTTATTTCACAGTATTGGCATCATAGCATACCGATTATATGCATTTATGTGAGTATATTGTTTTGTTGTGTAGGTTTTGATATCGGGCAGTTTCCTGAGGAACCGGCTTTGGACCGGTCATTGTCTTCGGAGTTGAGTAATCGGCCAAGGTGAGGATGGATTTCCTTCAATATGTGCCTGTATTACTCGGTTGTTGTGTTTGATGATTGTTGTACTGTTGATTGATGCATTTTTTGTGGTTTGTTTCGGGATGTTTATCCTAGTGCTTTGATTGTTTTTTTTTTTGGGATGTTTATCCCCGTGTTGAGTTTTGGATATTTATCACTGTGTCTTTTTGGTATAAAGTATTATGGATTAAATAATAAATTGTGATAAGGATGTCGATCCTCGGTTTTGGATTGGGATGTCTATCCCGGTATTTTGGTTAGGGATGTTGATCCCTGTGATTTGATTTTGATGGTGATAATATAATTGTCACGTGGTAAGTAGTGGTACGACTCGATGGTTTAAGATTGTTTTGTGGTGGCCATGACCTGGGTTACTTGTGATAAGCATGTCTATGCTTGGGATGTCTATCCAGTGATTATATTTGGGATGTCTATCTCTGGGTTCTTATTTTTGGGTTGTCGATCCCTGGGCTCTCTTGGATTTGGTCTGGCACCCGAAATATGTTGATAACCAGGTCTGACCCCTAGCTTCTCCGTGACGGGGCCCGGAAAGATAAAATTGGAAAATTGGATTTTAGATTTAGTCTTTTTGGTCTTGGACCAGTCTTGGGTCTTGTCTTTTAATTTTTCTGTTATGCTTGTTTTTGACCTTGAGTAATTATAGTGTTGTATATTGATTGTCTATCGTTCGTCGGTGAGCACTTCGGACTCACCCCTCACCTGCGGGCTTTCATCCCGTAGGATGGATTATTTGTGGTATAGGTTTGATGCATTCCAGACAGGCTGCGGCGTTATCCCTTGGATAGGACTCGGATCCATAGTTTGCATCTATGTCGCATACAGTGTCTTTGTGAGTTATTAAGTCTTCCGCTGTGCATTATATTGCTATTGCTGGGCCATTGGGCCAGTTATGATGTTATTGTTGTTTTTATTTTGGGCTATTGAGCCCGAGTTTCTGTTGTATACACTGTCTGCTGGGCTTGGTTTGGTTGGGTCGTCACAGTTCCGGCACGAGTTTACTGTGTACGGTAAATACGGGTCGTGGCGTTTCTTTTTGGTAGCGGAGCGGGCGTTAGGTCTTGTTGGGCAGTCCTTGTGTGTTTGTTGTTCTTGTTTCCTTAGTTCGCTCCATTTGTTTATTATTTTGTATTATTTAGTTAGTGCAATATGGATCCAGTCAAGGGACGCCAGCTGTCGCAGAACATTCACATAAGAGGTAAATGATGCCATAAATATGCGGAAATATAAATATTATTAATATTGCTAATATTAATATTACAAACATTAAAATTACATTATATTATATAGAAAATACATTCATCTTCTCGGTACGACGTTGACCCTGAAGCTGTTGGGGCCATTGTTGATGTTGACCATGATGCTGTCATTCCACGAAAACCACATGCCGCTTGCGTTGTTCTGGCCAAGAAGCTCGAACCGGTTTGCTTGAGGGAACCGAAGTGGGATGAGACCGTGATCGTCTTCAGGCTGCCATTGGGTCTCCGTGAGAAGAACCATGTTGGGCTTGTACTGGTTCTTCAGGTCCCTCAGGGTACGCGAGAACTCCTGGGAACGCCTAGCGACTCCTCTGCAGTTCCACACCAGCAGTCGGGCCTTTGGCCAAGTTGTTGGTAACCGTGATACTCTGGGCATGCTCTGGGCTGTCATCGAGAGTTGGTAGTAGGTACCTTGGTCCAGGAAATGGCAAGTGGACTCTAGGTTGAACTCCTGAAGTCTTTCAGAAATGAAAAATATGACGGAGTTGGCCGAGCCGTAGAAGGAAGTCCTTAGGGTGCCTTGGTCCTCTAGGAAGAACGTCTCTTCCATAGGAGTGACGAAGAATCTGGAGGAGTAGAGTTCGTCGACGAAGACCAGACGGGGCATCCTACTGAGCTCGTTCGGAAGTTCCTCTGGACGTTCGTTGATCATGCTGTAGGCCAGTCGGTTTCTTCTACCTAGGTTGGCACCTTCGACGAAGAAGACAGACGATGGAGCAGGCATGTTGTTTCGGACGCATTGGTGTTTTGATTTTCTGAGTATGGTGGTTTCTTTTGCCTTAGCGTTTTGTTTTCTCTTGGATGCTTTGTGGTTTTTGCTTTCCGTTGTTTTGCCTTTTAGAAAAATGTTTACCGTTTTGTTTTTCCAAGTTTAGACCCCACCTATCCCCGGGAAGGTCTAAAGGATTTTTCGGTGATGGAAAGCAGATTCCCTTCACAAAGCTCCAAATCGTTTTCATTCTTCAAGGTGTTGGTTTTGAAAATTTTGTCGTTGCTTCATTTATTGCTTCGTTACTTAATACGTTTTTTGGGCTACAAATGCCAGTGTTTTTCAGCCTTTTTCCATCTCACGATTCTCTAACACCCTGGCTACCTTGGCGTTTCTTTTTATGGTGTTTCTATATTTTCTACATCTTTTATCACATGCATCCGTGACCGTTGAGGCTAGACTGATGGGACCGTACCTCGAGTAGAGTGCATGTGCGACAAGCTTACACCTGTTCGGACATCATGGAGGGATACGAGACTTGACAGACGTTTTTGGCTTATGTGGAATTTGTGAACAAGTGGGTAACGTTTCTTTCGAGGGACACAGGACGTTCTTATGATCATCGCCTTGTGAGTTAAAGGATGTCTTTTTCACGAGGGAAACCGACGTCATCGTTAGCTCTGCATGTCACGTTTCTCGGGATCGAGGATGTTTACGACCGATCTAGAGCGCCGAACATGGAAACATGTTTTGTTTTAACTTCTTAATGTTTTGATTTTATTAAACGAGTTTTGTTTTGTTTTTAATTTCTTTATGTTTGATTTTATATCCTTATTGTCTGCTTTGAGATGTTTTGTTTTTCTGTTTAACACGAGACTTCGTAACATAAGAGTTTTGATTAAAAGAAAACTTATTTTATTTATTCATAATAGTTTTACAACGGAGAAGAAGTACTCTACTGAGTTACGTGCTTCTCTAAGTCTTTTACAAGTTTTTGGATGTTTTTCATGTGAGGAAAGAGT
Organism: Turnera subulata; assembly: GCA_028386065.3. Taxonomy (NCBI): domain Eukaryota; kingdom Viridiplantae; phylum Streptophyta; class Magnoliopsida; order Malpighiales; family Passifloraceae; genus Turnera; species Turnera subulata. The sequence continues at coordinate 34,994 of JAKUCV010003124.1, read as the reverse complement.
TCCGCACACGCCTATTCTATCTGCATCACCGCCGAGCTGATCTTCCTCAGTGACACGTTCAGCTGCGTCAGAGTCTGCTGCGGAGTGCTGCTTTCAGCCATTGCCTTGCCTTTCCTATCATCAGCATCCTTGCGACCGGATGGCTCCTCTTTGCCGACAAGTTTCTTCCGCCGTCTTCGAGAGACCACCATATGCTCTTTGAGACCGACGATGTTCGTTTTGAAGTGCTTCTTTGGCGGTTCTTCATCGGAGCTTGTCGGGAAAGCAGTACCACCGATATAGCTGTTGTCCTCAGAGTCTGAGGTCGTTCTTGTTCTCAGTGGAGAGTCTATGGCTGTGTGAGAGTTTGCCAGTCATGAGGTTCGGTTTATATAAGCGGAGGAGATGTCGCTTAAGGGTATAAGCGGTATCTCGCGATGAGTTTGGACACCTGGCAGAGTGTGCCAGAAGCTTATCGTGGTAGGACCTACAGATAAGACGATGGAATTTCGAGGACGATATTCTTTTTAAGGTGGATAGACTGTAACAGCCCGGGTAAAAATTTGGATTTTTACCGGGACTGTAAAAGTCTTTTCACCGTGATTTACCGAATGAATTAATCTTGGGTAAATAATTCAAGGTAAATTGGGCGTCTTTTTTCGGAACCGATGTTTTTTCCGCGCTTGATATTTTTCCGTGGATTTTTCGGACCTAAGTTGGTATTTTTTGGGTCCCGAAATCTTCGAAAAAACACACCGGAAAATAACTAAGTGGGGGTATCAGTTGTTTTCTGGTCCGGTCTGGACACGACTGCGTGATTGAGTCACACAACCGCTCCTTTACCTGTGAAGCTTGTGATTTGTTCCTCCTGTGCACATGTGAAACCTTGTCCGTGCAGCCCATGACCCTGTATGATTAACTCTTCCTTTCCTCACGCCTGCACACCATCACCTGCATCTTCCTCTACCCTGCTTCACTCTGCACCAAAATTCTGCCCAGTTCCCGTACCTTCCCCTGCAAACACAAAGCCTGCAAAGAGAAAAAAAAAGGAAAGGAAACACATATCAAGCACCACCCGAGACCACCAACAACCACGCAAACCACCAACACCACCTCTTCTCCCCTTCACACGCCGCCACCACCGAGACCGAGTGCAACCCGAGCCACCACAGACCTGCAGCCACCCGAGTCCAGCCGCCCCGAGACCGTCGCCACCGCCTTCGTCCTTCCTCTTCTACCCAAGCGGCAACCACCCGACCAAGCCGACGTCGCGACCCTGCACCACCGACAGCCGCAGATCGAGAGGCACCTGACGCGACCATCACCGATCTCTTCCACTGCAAGCAGCCAGGAGAGACGTCGCCGCCTCGCCACCATTGCTCGCGCTCTAATCGAAGGGACCAAGTCTGAGTAGCCGCAGTGGAGACCCGACCTCCCTTCCTTCTCCTTCCGTTGCTTTTCTCCGCCCTGCTGCTGCCGACGACCACCAGCAGCCACCGCGCCTTCCTCCTCACCGACCGCACCCCTCGCCGCCCTGCTCGCTCACCGCCGTTGCAGTTTCCCCGAGGTGAGCAGCAGGTTGTGAGACCCGATCAGATGGGTGGGTCGACCCGGCTTGTTGATTGGATTTGGGTTGGAGAATTGGGCCGGTAGTGCATAGGGTCGGGTTGTGGTTCTGGGCCATGCTGGGCCTACTATGTGGGTGGGCTTGGATGGGCTGGTATAGTAACATGTTGGGATGGGTTGTGGGCTGTGAGATTTGGCCCAGCCCGTTTTTAATTAAAAAAATAATGATAAATACAATAAATAAAAACTGGAAAAAATAATATATGATAACAAATAAATATATATGTAATATGGATTGGATAATTTCTGAGAAAAATGAGTACATAGAGTATGTGGTTTATTTTCTGGAAATAAATAAAGTAATCATCATGTTTTATTATTTTAAAAAACTAAGGTAGTTAAAATAAGAATTATATCCTTTGCAAATTACTAAATAATGACTACTTTAGGAAATGATATATATATACTATAAATGTTTTGGGAGTATAAGAATGCGCTATATTATCAGGGAATTGCGTTATAGTAATTATTTTAAGTAAGTAATTTTAAAATGAATGTATATATATTTATATATATCTTCCTAAGAAAAAAATTATTTTGTGATAATTATATTTTTGGGAAATGATAAATATCTTCATAAAAATATTTTGGGAATAGTATAATTAATTTATGAAAATATTTTGAAAAGAGTTTTAATTAAAGTATGGTACCGAAATTAGATTCGGATATACATACGGTATAATATTTTCGGTAAAAGATGATAATAAAGGATATGAACCGGGATAGGTTTATTTTGCAGTATTGGCATCATAGCATACCGATTATATGCATTTATTGTTTTGTTGTGTAGGTTTTGATATCGGGCAGTTTCCCGAGGAACCGGCTTTGGACCGGTTATTGTCTTCGGAGTTGAGTAATCGGCCAAGGTGATAGATTTCCTTCAATATGTGCCTGTATTACTCAGTTGTTGTGTTTGATGACTGTTGCACTGTTGATTGATGCATTTGTTGTGGTTTGTTTCGGGATGTTTATCCCAGTGTTTTGATTGTTTTTTATTTTTTGGATGTTTATCCCCGTGTTGAGTTTTGGATATTTATCACTGTGTCTTTTTGGTATAAAGTATTATGGATTAAGTAATAAATTGTGATAAGGATGTCGATCCTCGGTTTTGGATTGGGATGTCTATCCCGGTATTTTGGTTAGGGATGTTGATCCCTGTGATTTGATTTTGATGATGATAATATAATTGTCACGTGGTAAGTAGTGGTACGACTCGATGGTTTAAGACTGTTTTGTGGTGGCCATGACCTGGGTTACTTGTGATAAGCATGTCTATTCTTGGGATGTCTATCCCGTGATTATATTTGGGATGTCTATCCCTGGTTTCTTATTTTTAGGATGTCGATCCCTGGGCTCTCTTGGATTTGGTCTGGCACCCGAAATATGTTGATAACCAGGTCTGACCCCTAGCTTATCCGTGACGGGGCCTGGAAAGATAAAATTGGGAAATTGGATTTTTGATTTAGTCTTTTTGGTCTTGGACCAGTCTTGGGTCTTGTCTTTTAATTTGGCTGCTATGCTTGTTTTTAACCTTGAGTAATTATAGTGTTGCATATTGATTGTCTATCCTTCGTCGGTGAGCACTTCGGACTCACCCCTCACCTGCGGGCTTTCATCCCGTAGGATGGATTATTTGTGGTACAGGTTTGATGCATTCCAGAAAGGCTGCTGCGTTATCCCTTGGACAGGACTCAGATCCATAGTTTGCATCTATGTCGCATACAGTGTCTTTGTGAGTTATTAAGTCATCCGCTGTGCATTATATTGCTATTGTTGGGCCATTGGGCCGGTTATGATGTTATTGTTGTTTTTATTTTGGGCTGTTGAGCCCGAATTTCTGTTGTATACACTATATGCCGGGCTTGGTTTGGTTGGGTTGTCACAGTTCCGGCACGTGTTTACTGTGTACGGTAAATACGGGTCGGGGCGTTTCCGCCAATGATTTTGTTATACATTAAATCTGACTACTTACTATGTACAAGTTTTGAATTGTTATATTATTAAATAACCGTTGTATTTTATAACGAGCTATGGTATCGTTATTATTTTTATTCTATCTATAATTCTCGGTTATATATGTATATATACTACAACAATGTTTTATACCATATACAGCATATATTAAATTCTTTCCGACGGTTATATTTCCTATTTGATGGTTTATTATCAAATATAATATTCAAATATCATTTTCGCGTATTTATCGTTTTCACTATTTTATAATCATTGGCTACTAAACGAATACGTATTTATTACTATTTTAATCGAGTATAAGTACTTTATGGAATATTATATACTTAGTAATATGATTTCTTATATATGATTTAAACAACGTATTTATGAGTGTGTATTTTCTTATCTTAAGCGACCTAAGGGCCGGGATATTGGCTTGGACGGTCCGTTACGATTTTTGATTTAATTAAGTATACTTGATAGAACCGCTGGAAATTGCCACCAAGTCGGATGAACTGTTTGGTAATAAGATAATTGTGGAGATAATAAAATAAACAGAAAAGCCATCTAAATATTGTTAAACCGGCATCATGCATAATCACCTTGTCGGTGCATTATAAGTGATTGTGTTGCTATGTATATACATATAGGGTATCAAGGTTTGACCGGATAGTAGTTTCAGAGACACATCAGGTGAGGATGGATTTCCTTTGATATGTTCCTATATTACTTGGTTGTTGTGTTTGATGATTCTTGCACTGTTGAGTGTTGCATTTGCTGTGGTTTGATTCGGGATGTTTGCCCCAGTGCCTTGATTGATTTTGGGATGTTTATCCCCATGATTTGATTTTGGGATGTTTAATCCCGTGCATTGAGTTTTGGATGTTTATTTCGGTGTCTTTTTGGTATAAAGAATAATGATATAATAATATGATGTGATAAGGATGTCGATCCTTCGTTTTGGATAGGGATGTCTATCCTGGTATTTTGGTTAGGGATGTTGATCCCTGAGATTCGGTTTTGGATGATGATGATATAATTGTCACGTGGTAAGTAGAGGTACGACCGGATGGTTTGAGACTGTTTTGTAGTGCCCATGATTTGGGTTACTTGTGATGGGCATGTTGATGCCGGTTTGATTGGGATGTTGATCCCTGAGATTTGATATTGGGATGTTGATCCCGGGTTCTTTTGATCTGGCACCAGGAACAGGTTGATAACCTGGTACGACCCTAGCTTATCCGTGATGGGGCCGGAAAGATAAAATTGGAAATTGGATTTTTGTTTAAGTCTTTTGGGTCTTGGACCAGTTTTGGGTCGAGTCTTTTGGATTGGTATGTTTTGGCTGTTATGCCTGTTTTCGACCTTGAGCATTTTATAGTGTTGCATATTGATTGTCTATCCATGGTTGGTGGACACTTCGCACTCACCCCTCACCTGCGGGCTTTCATCCCGTTGGTTGAGTTATTTGTGGTTCAGGTATGATGCATTTCAGACAGGTTGCGGCGTTATCCCTCGGACAGGACTCGAATCCATTAGTTTGTATCAGGTTTTGCATATGATGATATTGAGTTTAAATGCTTCCGCTGTGCTATATTTTGAGTTCCCGGGTTTGGGTGACATGTTTTAATGTTAGGCCGATGGGCCAGATTTTTGATGTTTATGACGTGACATTGGGCCGTTGGGCCGGTTTCTTTGATTTATTCATTGATATTGTCTTTGGGCCATTGGGCTGTGTTTGTTGTTATATTTACTGTTGTACAGTTCCGGCACGTGTTTACTGAGACTGGTAAATACGGGTCGGGGCGTTTCATTTTGGTAGCGGAGCGGGTGGTAGGTCCTTGGTGTTTGTTGTGCTTGTTTGTTGAGCATAGCTCGCTCCACTTGATTATCATAATTGCATGCATATTCATATGGTTAGTGCATAATGGATCAAGTCGAGGGACGCCAGCTTGCTGCAGAACATTTTCATGTGAGTATTCTTTCTCATAAATACAATTGGGCGACAAGTTATCCGTATTTCAGTACTTTACAATGCTGTTATTTTGTTGATCCGAAGTTTTGGAAAGATAAGTTTTAAAGGATGAGTTTTGACAAAGTGACATTTATAGCTTAGGCTGTGGGTTAAATGTGTTTATAAGATGCAACTGGTGTTTTTGGAAAGTTTTATGATTTTGATGATGAAATGCTTTTAAAGATTTTATTATAAAGTTCAAACATGGTCGTTGCCCAGAAAGAACAGAGAGATTAAGGGACCTTGAGAAGGCAAAGAAGTCTGCCTTGTTGCATCCGTGCATCGAAAGTTTCGACAGAACAAGTAATATTTGATTTTGGGTTTTGGTTGTTATATCTTTAAGTGATGATATGATATTATATGACCTTGAGGAAAAGGGAAATGATGATTTTTTAGTACTGTTTTGATTATGACGTAATAAAGTGATGACTTTTGGGTACTGCTTTGTTTATGACGTGTTGACTTGAGTTGAAGATTGGATTGATATTCTTGGAAATTCCTATGATTTCGGAGGTGATTCAGTTTTTCTTTTTAAGAAATGGGTTGATGATTTGAAGATTTTTGGATACTAAAGTTGTTTGTGATGTGATAACTTGATTGGATGATTGGATTAATGATCATGGCATTCTTGATGTCAGAGGTGATTTATTCTTTTAAAAAGGGGGTTTGATGATTTGATGATTTGATGGAATATTTAAAGAGTTATAATCGAAGTTATGATCTTTGCTAGTTTCGGTGGATTTAGAAGAGAAATATATATTTGATGGATAATTATGTTAGAAATGAATCTTGAGGTAATGATTGACATGGTTTGGGAGATATAATCCAAAGAAAAAAATAAAGGAGAAATTTATTTGGAGAATTTAATTGTGATTCACGGGTGATAATTTGGAGATTCAAAGAATTGATGATTTGTGGAAGGATTGATGATCATGATAACCATATATATGTTTATGGGATTAGTGGATTACGGTGTGAATTTCGAGGACGAAATTCCTTTAAGGGTAGAATGTAACGATCCGGGTAAAATTTTTATAATTTTTACCAAGTTGTTTTAACTTTTACGGTGGTTAATAAAATTTTTATCGCGGTCAATCAAGAATTTTACCAATCCGAGTCAATTTTCATTATTTTTACTATTTTGCTTGACCCATAGCAAATTTTCCAATGATCAACCGAACATGAGATTTCAATTTCAAGACTTGTCCAACACACTAATTAATTTCTTTTATGACGATCATTTTTATTCTTACTACTTTCAAGAAGATTTTGATAATTTTTGGCAATGCATTTGCTAACCCATTTTTAATGATGTATTATAAATATTCTTAAAAGAAATGATATACTAAATATGTTCTTCAAGGGAAATCTATTTTTCAATATTAGTCATATATCTCAAAAATTCCTTAGAAATTATTTTGATAATAATTGGTTTATAAAAAGTTTTGACAAGATGTATTTTATTTTCTTAAAAAAAAAGAAAAAAATAAAAGTTTACGGTGGGTACAATTTGTTGTGGTTTCGGTAAAGACAAGCCCAATTATTCTTGATTTTGTTTTCTTCCCTCACTTGTTGCCCTACTTCTCCTCAATTATTTCTCCTTTATATCACTTCCAGTTTTATTTTTTTTCTTCAGCCGCCCACGCGTAACCGGCCCCTCCTTATTCTTCCTTTCTTTTCCATGTTTTTTCCTTGTCTTCTTCTTCCCTACATCCTTTCTTTATTTTTTCCTTCTCCTCCTCCTGATTTCACACGCCCATCAGTACCTCTCTCTCCTAACTTCTCCTTACTCTCTTTCTCTTCAATTCGTCCCCTGCCTCTAACTCTCCATCTATGCCTTCCCTCATAGCTCTGCAATAACTCATCTTCTCATTGAATACACCATCGCTGCTCAGCCCCGATCCTCTCCTCCTCACCCAAATGACCGTCCTCTGTGGGTAAGCAACGCCGTCACAACAAGGCTAGCTTCCACCCCTATCTCCCCCTCTTTGCTACTGCCCGAAGTCGCGCCGTCGACCAGATGAGGAGAACCGTCGAGTCCTCCTCGACCTGCTGATGCCGACAGCCACACGCTGCCGCCGTCTCTCTCCTCTCCCTTCCTGCTTCTCGTCTCCTGCTACTACCGACAGCCGTACACCGCCGCCCGATCGCTCCACCGCCGCCAAGTCTTCTTCAGCAATCACCCCCGCCGTCTCTCTCCTTCCACCAATCGCGGCCGCCGACCTCTTTTACTCGTCATCACCGTGTTGTCGCCCTGGTCTCCTCCGATATGCGCTTGCCGTCGCCGCCGCGTGGGTAAGGACCACGACGACCATGCCCTCTTTTCCTTCTTCCGTTTCGTTTCTATTCTTTCTTTAAACCCGATTGAACTAATCGGGTCTTGGTTGCTGTGTTTTGGCTGCGGCTTGGTAATTGATTGAAATGGTGTGTGTTGACGATGGTTCCTGGGTGTTGGCCAGAAACAGAAGGTGATGATGGTGGATGGGCGATGGTAGTTGGTTGTGGTGTATTGACGACGTAGTTCGGTGGGCAGTGAAGCTGCTGCTCATGGATGCTTGACTTGTCTGCTGAACAGCGTGGGGGATTTCTTTTTGGGGGTTCTGCTGTCTTCTATGAACAGTGTTGGCTAGAATCCGGCGACATTCCGGCAGTCTCGGGAATTTTCCGGCGAGCTCGGAATGGACCTTTTGGGTAAAACCCGAGCCTCGGACTATTCATGCATCTTTATCGGACTTGAACGATATTAACGAACCCGAATGATAACAGACTCGGACATTAAAACGATAATTAATGAAACGATTAATTAAGTTAATTAATATTAACCAATATTTTTATTTTATGCAATTTAATTTATGCTTTATTTATTTAACTCTGCTTTTATTTTATGCTTTTGTTTATTTACTTTATGCATTTATTTATTTTATGCTTAATTTTTCGATTGGGCTATTAAAAAGGTCCACAGTATTTAAATTTCCGTTTTAAATTTTATTTACGTTTATCTGGGCTCGCAAAGGCCCATTGAATTTAATTTTCGGTTTTATTTGGGCTAGTTACAATAAAAGGCCCATATTGTTTAATTTAATTAAGTCTTTTATTTAATTAGTTCGAAGTTGTTTTTATTATTTTCTCCGATGGACTAAACGCAAGTTAAGGTCCACTGGGCTTAATTTCCTAATTATGTTTTAGGGATCATGGAATTCTTGATGTCAGAGGTGATTTATTCTTTTAAAAAGGGGGTTTGATGATTTGATGATTTGATGGAATATTTAAAGAGTTATAATCGAAGTTATGATCTTTGCTAGTTTCGGTGGATTTAGAAGAGAAATATATATTTGGTGGATAATTATGTTAGAAATGAATCTTGAGGTAATGATTGACATGGTTTGGGAGATATAATCCAAAAAAAAGAAAATAAAGGAAAAATTTATTTGGAGAATTTAATTGTGATTCACGGGTGATAATTTGGAGATTCAAAGAATTGATGATTTGTGGAAGGATTGATGATCATGATAACCATATATATGTTTATGGGATTAGTGGATTACGGTGTGAATTTCGAGGACGAAATTCCTTTAAGGAGGGTAGAATGTAACGACCCGGGTAAATTTTTTGTAATTTTTACCAAGCTATTTTGACTTTTACGGTTGTTAATAAAATTTTTATCGCTGTCAATCAAGAATTTTACCAATCCGAGTCAATTTTCATTATTTTTACTATTTTGCTTGACCCATAGCAAATTTTCCAATGATCAACCGAACAAGAGATTTCAATTTCAAGACTTGTCCAGCACACTAAATAATTTCTTTTATGATGATCATTTTTATTCTTACTACTTTCAAGAAGATTTTGATAATTTTTGGCAATGCATTTGCTTACCCATTTTTAATGATGTATTATAAATATTCTTAAAATAAATGATATACTAAATATGTTCTTCAAGGGAAATCTATTTTTCGATATTAGTCATATATCTCAAAAATTCCTTAGAAATTATTTTGATAATAATTGGTTTATAAAAAGTTTTGACAAGATGTGTTTTTTTTCTTTAAAAAAAAATAAATAAAAGTTTACGGTGGGTACAATTTGTTGTGGTTTCGGTAAAGACAAGCCCAATTATTCTTGATATTGTTTTCTTCCCTCACTTGTTGCCCTACTTTTCCTCAATTATTTCTCCTTTACATCACTTCCAGTTTTTTTTTTCTTCAGCCGCCCACGCGTAACCGGCCCCTCCCTATTCTTCCTTTTTTTCCATGTTTTCTCCTTGTCTTCTTCTTCCCTACATCCTCTCTTTATTTTTCCCTTCTCCTCCTCCTGATTTCACACGCCCATCAGTACCTCTCTCTCCTAACTTCTCCTTACTCTCTTTCTCTTCAATTCGTCCCCTGCCTCTAACTCTCAGCAACTCAGCAACATATATGACATAGCAGCGGAAGACTTATATGCATATGCAGTGGAGGTATGGATCCGGAGTCAGGTGGAGAAGAAAGCAAAAACCATCGAACGTCGTATCTGATCTACGAAACAACTAAACCTACGGGATGAAACCCCGCAGGTGAGGGGTGAGTCCGAAGTGCTCACCGACGAAGAATAAACAGAGATATGTAGTCAACCATAATACTTTCGACATAAACACAGGCAAACACAACACAGAGACTCTACCAAAGTACAACTGAGCCAAGACCAAAAGAGTACTTATTATCTTTATCAATTTTATCTTCCGGGCCCCTGTCACTGGACAAGCTAGGGTCGTACCTGGTTATTAACTAATTCCGGATGCCAGGCCAAAATACAATCCGGGATCAACATCCCAACAACAACCAATCCGGGATCAACATCCCAATAACAACAAATCTGGGATCAACATCCCAATAACAACATCTTCCGGGATCAACATCCCCAATAACCAAACCAACCCGGCCATGACACCACAGAACTAGCCTATAACCATCTAGTCGTACCCCTACTTTCCATGTGACAATTAAATCATCATCTCTAGTTCAGTCCAGTTTCCTTACTCTATCCTCAATTATCCAACTTTCCATTATTTCAGATTATTCCACAGACCAAACCAACAATAGACTCATACATCAATTAATCACAGTTTACACTTCAGCATTATTCGCAAAACAATATCCACAAGTCCAAACACAATCAAACAACAGCATCAACAACTTCCATAGCGGTCAAATAACAGTCAATAATCACTTCAGCAGTTCAATCAAACAACCAAAACATACACAGTATTACGGGAACATATCCAAGGTTATCCATCCTCACCTTAGCCGATTATCAGTTTTGGAAATGTCCAACAGACTCCAAGTCCGGTTCCTCAGGCATCTACTCGTTATCAACTCTTATATCAAACAAATAATATGCACACATAAGTGATATGCAAAGGTCATGCTAGTACCGTATACCGAAAAATAAATACTAACTCGTCTCGGTTACTTCCCCGGGTTAATTTTCCATTATTATCATAATTCACCATTTCTTTCCAGTGTCCAAAAATAATACTATACTTATACCTATACCCGGATATTATTCCATTATTTTATTACCTTGATAATACCCTTTCCAAAATTATTTTTCAAAATAATTATTATCCCATATACAGCATATTTTCCAAAAAATATTATTTTCTACCAATTATTTTTATTTTCCAAGTTATTCCAGTGTTATACTTATTTCCCAAAATTATTTTCCTTCCCAAAATTATTTTCCTTCCATAATTATATATTTTTCAGATTATATATATATATTTTTTTTATAATCTGGGCGGGGCCAAATAATGTCAGCCCAGGCTTAGCACAGCACCAAACCCAGGCCCTAATAGAAGCCTAGGCCTTGGCCCGTGTAGCCGGCCACGACACAATAGCCCAGACCCAGAACCCAGGCGCGGGTCAACCCACATCCAAGCTACCCGGGTTGGATCCTCCTCACACGGGTCTGCTCACCTCGGCTTGTAGACGACGGCGGCGCGACGAGGCAGAACACGGGACGGCGATGCAGGAGGCGTCACGAGCAGATCGGGGCACGACGAGATGCGGCGCGAGGAAGAAGAGGCGCGACGGCTTGTACAGGTGACGATCGCGGTGCAACTGCGGTGTCGACGAGTAAAAGGAGGGAGCCGGGTCCGATGGTTGCACGTCAGGTCTGCGGTGAGGAAGACTGGAGAAGGAAAAGAGAATGGTGGCGGGCTCGGGCGGCGTGCTTCGGTCTCGTCCCTACTGCGCGGCGGGGCGAGCGAGGAAGGGAAGGGGTTGGGTGGCAGCTGGTGGTTCTCGGCAGTGGCGGTGTGAGAGGAGGAAGAGGGTGGTGTGTGGTGGTTGCCCAAAACGGCAACGTTGCTGGTGTGGGTGTGTTGTCTTGCTTGTTTTGTTTTTTTTTTTCTTTTTTCTTTTGCAGGTTTCTAAGGTGAGTTGTAAGAAATGGTTTTTTTTTTGCAGGTGAAGTTTTTGTTGCAGAAGATGATGAAGGTGATACTGAGCAGGAAGAAAATGGTGGTGATGATGCACTGGGAAAAATAAGAAACACGGCAAAAAGAAAACAGGCAAAACACAGGTATAGCACGGGCAGGGTACTGGCAGTTCACATGCCTCACAGTGAATGGCGGCTGCAGACTCAACACTGTGCAGCATGTGAGGGGGGTTCTGTCCGGACCAGAAAATAACTATAATACCGCCTTGACTTTATTTCTGGTCCGATAACTCGGGGTTAAACCCGACTTTTCTGAAGATTCCTAGACCCGAAAAATTCCATCTTGGTCCTGAAAATCTGCAGAAAAATCCCGAGCGTGGGACAGGGGTCGGTTTCGGTATCCAAAGCTTAAATTACCATAAATTAATTACCCAAGATTAATTTTTATGGTAAATATCTGTAAAATAAATTTTACGGTGACAGTAAAAACGTAAAAATTACCCGAGCTGTTACAGCCTACCCACCTTAAAAGAATTTTGTCCCCGAAATTCACTCCGGTGTTGTAAACAGATGCGGATACTGAGAGCGCATGTGCTCCTCAACTTCCCACGTGGACTCATTCGCAGAGTGCTTGCTTCACTTAACCTTTACCATAGGAATGACTCGGTTCCTCAACTGTCTGACCTCTCGGGCAAGGATCTGCTCCGGCAATTCTGTATACGTAAGATCCTCTGTGACCTCAACATCTGCTGTAGTAACCACATGGCTCGGATCGGATCTGTACCTCCTCAACATGGAAACATGGAACACATCATGAATCCGGGACAACTCCTCTGGTAAGGATAAACTGTACGCCAAGGGTCCAACCCTTTCCACAATCTCATATGGTCCGATGTACCTGGGACTTAGCTTCCCTCTTTTCTCGAATCTGATAACACCCTTCCAAGGCGCAACTCGGAGGAAAACTCTTTCTCCCACTTGGTACACCATCTCACGACGATGCTTATCAGTATAACTCTTCTGTCGGTCCTATGCTGCTCTCACAAAATCATGCTGTCTCCGGGTCAACGGTAGTCCAACCACAAAATCCATAGTGACCATCTCCCACTTCCACTCTGGCACTGTCAACGACCTCATCTTTCCCGCTGGAGCCTGATGCTCGGCTTTCACTTGCTGATAAGTGATACACTTAGCCACATACTCGGCTACATCTTTCTTCATATGTGGCCACCAAAAATGACTCCTCAAATTCTGATACATCTTGGTGCTTCCAGGGTGCATAGCATACGACGTCATATGTCCTTCTTCCAGAATCTAACTGCGTATTTCACCAACACTGGGTACACATAGACGTTTCCCCAGCATCAATGCACCATCATCAGCTATGTGAAACTTGCCATCTCTCCCATTACGGACTGCTTCCTTCAGCTTGATCAAGTCGGGATCTCGAACTTGTAATTCCACAATTCAGCCTCTCAGGTTAGACTTGACTTCAATATGGGTCAACAAGGCTCCTGTCTCGTCCACTGACAATTCAACTCCCATCTTCCTTAACTCGATGAGTGAGGACATCGAGTAGGTCGTAGAAGCATCTTCTGGTTTTCTCCGGCTCAAGGCATCTGCTACAACATTAGCTTTTCCAGGGTGATACTCAATAGTACAATCATAATCATTCAGCAACTCAACCTAACGTCGTTGTCGCAGGTTAAGTTCCTTTTGAGTCATGATGTACTTGAGACTCTTATGATCTGTGAAGATCCGACATCTCTCTCCAAAAAGATAATGTCGCCAAATCTTCAAAGCAAGGATCACTACGGCCATCTCCAGATCATGTGTTGGGTAGTTCTTCTCATGTGGCCTCAACTGTCTCGAAGCATAGGCAATCACTCGGCCTTCTTGCATCAGAACTGCTCCCAAACTAAGACCTGAAGCATCACAAAATAGCACATACTCCACTCCTGGCTTAGGTACTGTCAAGACTGGTGCTGATGTCAACTTCTTCCTCAGTTCATCAAAACTCTTCTGGCAGGCATCACTCCATACAAAGGCTTGATCTTACCTCAATAGCTTGGTCATGGGACTGGCTATCAAGGAAAAACCCTCGATGAATCTCTGGTAATATCCTGCAAGGCCAAGAAAACTTCTGACTTCGGGTACCGTCTTGGGCGGCTCCCTCTCTAGAACGGCTTTCACTTTAGCAGGGTCAACCTTAATCCCATCCCCAGATACGACATGTCCAAGGAATGCAACTTCCTCAAGCCAGAACTCGCACTTGCTGAACTTGGCATACAACTCTTTCTTTCGCAGCCTCTGTAGTACTACCCTCAGGTGCTCCTCATGTTCTTCCTTGTTCTTGGAGTATATCAGAATGTCGTCGATGAAGACTACCAAAAACTTGTCCAAGAACTCGTTCAGGACCAAGTGCATCAAGCACATAAAAAGTGCAGGTGCATTGATCAAACCGAAAGGAACCACTGTGAACTCGAAATGTCCATACCGAGTACGGAAGGCCGTCTTCGATATGTCATTCTCTGCAATCTTGACCTGGTGGTAGCCAGATCGAAGATCAATCTTGGAAAATACGGTAGCTCCCTGCAATTGATCAAAAAGGTCATCAATCCTGGGAAGCGGGTACTTATTCTTCACTGTCACTTTGTTCAGCTGTCGGTAGTCCACACACATCCGCAGACTGCCATCTTTCTTCTTCACAAAGAGGACTGGTGATCCCTAGGGTGATGTACTAGGTCGGATGAATCCCTTCTCAAGCAGCTCATCTAGCTGTTTCTTTAGCTCCTAGAGTTCTGTCGGTGCCATCCGATATGGTGCCACGAGATAGGTGTCACTCCCGGCATCAAATCGATGGTGTACTCAACTTCCCTGTCAGGTGGCAATCCTGGCAGATCCTCTGGAAACAAATCTGGAAACTCCCTCATAACTATGATGTCCCCCAAAACCGGAGTCTGAAGTTCTTCACCCTTGACATGGGTCAACAAAGCATCAAAACCCAACGGCTTCATCCCAATATCCTGATTAGCAGAGATACTACATGTAGTAGCAACTCTCCCAATACTTGTCAACAATACCTTTCGCCCGCCATCGGATGTCAACAGCACTTCCTTGGTTCGACAGTTCACCATAGCACTCTACTTGGATAACCAATCCATCCCTAAGATGATATCGAAACCTCCCATGTTCATCACAACCAACCGTGCAAGAAAAACCACGCTATCGTACGAAAGTGAAACGTCTCTGCACACATGGGTTAATCTGACCACTATACCCGCAGGTAACCTAACCCTCATCGGAAAAATTAAACTCCCTCCCGTACAATTATGTTGTATTGCAAAGCTTTGCGCGACAAATGAATGCGTAGCACCAGGATCAATCAAAGTATAAGCAGTACTACCAAAGACTGTAAAAGTACCTGCTATAACATCAGCATTCTCTGGATCCTCCTCAGCGGTGATCACAAATGCTCTCGGCACTACTGCACTCTGATTCATGGCTGACTGGGTCCTAGCAGGAACAACTCCACGTCCTCGACCTCGGCCAACTCCAGAACCACTAGGAACACTGGTAACTGAGGCTTGCACTGTCTGAACAGGTGTCGTACCTCCAGATCTTCCCAACTTGGGACACGGTAGTGCCCAACTTCGTTACACTCATAGCACCTTACCTGAGATAGAGGAGGTTTCGGGCGAGCATTCCAAGATGAAGTCCCTCTAGACTGAGTCCAAGAACTGCCTCAGTTGTTGTAGTTGTTGTTGTTCCATCCACGTCCCTGACTCACTGGCATAAATCAGCTCTGTCCATATCCTGACCGGTTCGCTGGTGTCTGGAACCTCTTGTTCGGTCCCCCAAAACTCTGTGCAGCATGCTTCTTACGGATCTCCTGTTGCTCCCTCTCATTGCCCAACCAAATAATCTTGGCTCTCAGGGCATCTGTTTGCATGTTCTGGTAAGTCTCATAGACCTTGCACCCCAAGACTGTCTGGATGCCAAATCGAAGACCATCCTAGAAATGTTTACATCTGGCATCCGGAGTAGCTACAAACTCACTGGCATAGATGGACAGGCGGTTGAACTTGATCTCATAATCATTGACTGTCTGTTCTGGTCCCTGTTGCAGTCCCAGAAACTCTTGTCTCAGCTGGTCCTGGTACGCCTCAGAAACAAACTTCCTTCGAAACATCTCCATAAACTAGTTCCATAGCATAGTGATAGGTATCGGCAGGTCCCTGGTGGTAGACTCCCACCAATCAACGGCATCTCCTCGGAACATGGCAGCGGCATACCTAGCCCACTTATCATTCCTACATGTCAGCTTCAGCATAACCCTGTTCATCTGTCTGAGCCACTGATCAGCATCCTGTGGTGTAGTAACACCGGTAAAAATCTCTGCCCCAAGCTTCTCCAGCTTCATATATACTGGATTCTCGACTGGTCCCTGGTTTTCCTGTTCCCGAGCTTCCATAGCATCGATACGTGCATCCCTGGCTTCTTGCCTTCGCAAAATCTGAAAAACCATGTTTAACATCTGCGTAGGGTCTCCCAAAGGAACAATCGGAGGATGTTTCGGACCTCCCGCAACTTGCTGCGGTTGATCCACCGATACCTAATCGTCTTCTAGATGACCTCCAGCATGCTGATTCCTTCCAACCGGATCCATTCGTACCTATATGAGAATGTATATGTATGCATGTCATATCATGTCGTGACAAATCTTATGCACAAACAAACAATCATGCAGTCACAGTTATGTCCCTAATGACCTACTGCCTGCTTCGCTACCAAAATGAAGCGCCCCGACCCGTATTTACCATTCACAGTAAACCCGTGCCGAAACTATTCTTATTGATGGAACAGACAGTACATCGCAGTCAAAATACTACACGGTAAATCCAAATACAGCAAAAGTACAAAGCAACAACTGTCACCCACACTCGGGGACCATTATTCAATCCACACTCAAGCTCAACAAAGCAACACAATCCAGTATAACAACATCATAAGCATTATAGGAAAGCACCAACTCAGCAACATATATGACACAACAGCGGAAGACTTATATGCACATGCAGCGGAGGTATGGATCCGGAGTCAGGTGGAGAAGAAAGCAGCACCCATCGAAGGTCATACCTGATCTACGAAACAACTAAACCTATGGGATGAAACCCAGCAGGCGAGGGGTGAGTCCGAAGTGCTCACCGACGAAGAATAAACAGAGATATGTAGTCAACCATAATACTTTTGACATAAACACAGGCAAACACAACACAGAGACTCTACCAAAGTACAACTGAGCCAAGCTCAAAAGAATACTTATTATCTTTACCAATTTTATCTTCCGGGCCCCTGTCACTGGACAAGCTAGGGTCGTACCTAGTTATTAACTAATTCCAGATGCCAGGCCAAAACACAATCCGGGACCAACATCCCAACAACAACCAATCCGGGATCAACATCCCAATAACAATAAATCCGGGATCAACATCCCAATAACAACATCATCCCGGGATCAACATCCCTAACAACCAAACCAACCCGGCCATGACACCACAGAACTAGCCTCTAACCATCTAGTCGTACCCCTACTTTCCATGTAACAATTAAATCATCATTTCTAGTTCAGTCCAATTTCCTTACTCTATCCTCAATTATCCAACTTTCCATTATTTTAGATTATTCCACAGACCAAACCAACAACAGACTCATACATCAATTAATCACAGTTTACAGTTCAACATTATTCTCAACACAATATCCACAAGTCCAAACACAATCCAACAACAGCATCAACAACTTCCATAGTAGCCAAATAACAGTCAATAATCATTTCAGCAGTTCAATCAAACAACCAAAACATACATAGTATTACGGACACATATCCAAGGTTATCCATCCTCACTTTAGCCGATTATCAGTTTTGAAATGTCCAACAGACTCCAAGTCCGGTTCCTCAGGTATCTGCTCGTTCTCAACTCCTATATCAAACAAATAATATGCACACATAAGTGATATGCAAATGTCATGCTAGTACCGCATACCGAAAAATAAATACTAACTCGTCTCGGTTACTTCCCCGAGTTAATTTTCCATTATCATCATAATTCACCATTTATTTCCAGTGTCAAAAAATAATACTATACTTATACCTATACCCGGATATTATTCCGGTATTTTATTACCTTGATAATACCCTTTCCAAAATTATTCTTCAAAATAATTATTATCCCATATATAGCGTATTTTCCCCAAAAATATTATTTTCTACCAATTATTTTTATTTTCTAAGTTATTCCAATGTTATACTTATTTCCCAGAATTATTTTCCTTCCCAGAATTATTTTCCTTCCATAATTATATATTTTGCAGACTATATTTCCTTTTTCTTTTTCTTTTTTTTTTTTTAATCTGGGCTGGGCCAAATAGTGTCAGCCCAGGCTTAGCACAGTACCAAACCGAGGCCCTAACAGGAGCCTAGGCCTTGGCCCGTGCAACCAGCCCTTGACACAATAGCCCAGACCCACAACCCAGGCGCGAGTCAACCCACATCCACGCTACCCAGGTCGGATCCTCCTCACACGGGTCTGCTCACCTCGGCTTGCAGACGACGGCGGCGCGACGAGGCAGGACACGGGACGGCGATGCAGGAGGACTCACGAGCAGATCAGGGCACGACGAGATGCGGTGCGAGGAAGAAGAGGCGCGACGGCTTGTAAATATGGCGGTCGCGGTGCAACTGCAGTGTCGACGGGCAAAAGGAGGGAGGCGGGTCCGTTGGTTGCTCGTCGGGTCTGCGGTGAGGAAGACCAGAGAAGGAAAAGAGAATTGTGGAGGGCTCGGGCGGAGTGCTTCGGTCTCGTCCCTACTGCGCGGCGGGGCGAGCGAGGAAGGGAAGGGGTTGGGTGGCGGCTGGTGGTTCTCGGCAGTGGCGGTGTGAGAGGAGGAAGAGGGTGGTGTGTGGTGGTTGCCCAAAACGGCAACGTTGCTGGTGTGGGTGTGTTGTCTTGCTTGTTTTGTTTTCTTTTTTCTTTTGCAAGTTTCTAAGGTGAGTTGTAAGAAATGGTTTTTTTTTTTTGCAGGTGAATTTTTTGTTGCAGAAGATGATGAAGGTGATACTGAGCAGGAAGAAAATGGTGGTGATGATGCACTGGGAAAAATAAGAAACACGGCAAAAAAAAACATGCAGAACACTGGTATAGCACGGGCAGGGTACTGGCAGTTCACATGCCTCACAGTGAATGGCGGCTGCAGACTCAACACTGTGCAGCATGTGAGGCGGGTTCTGTCCAGACCAGAAGATAACTATAATACCCCCTTGACTTTATTTCTGGTCCGATAACTCGGGGTTAAACCCGACTTTTCTGAAGATTCCTGGACCCGAAAAACTCCAACTTGGTCCGGAAAATCCAAAGAAAAATCCCGAGCGTGGGACAGGGCTCGGTTTCGGTATCCAAAGCTCAAATTACCATAAATTAATTACTCAAGATTAATTTTTGTGGTAAATAGCTGTAAAATAAATTTTACGGTGACGGTAAAAACGTAAAAATTACCCGGGCTATTACATAATAATAGCCCCATATCCTATTTTATTTACCAATTTATTCTTATATATATTACTAGCGATATTTCATTGGCTAAATAATATTAGATCTTAATTTATATTTTTGGCTATATGTATATACATGAGTTTATTTTTAATATGTTCTTTTGGGCTAAATTAATATTAGTTCCATATCAATTATTTCTGCCGATTTTATTCTTACATATAACCGTACAAAAATTATTTAAGACTAAATTATATTTTATTAATTTATCAAGAAATATTTTATTAACTGTTATATTATTTTGAAATATCAATTTATTAACAGTTATAATATTTCCGCCAATGATTTTGTTATACATTAAATCTGACTACTTAGTATGTACAAGTTTTGAATTGTTATATTATTAAATAACCGTTGTATTTTATAACGAGCTATGGTATCGTTATTATTTTTATTCTATCTATAATTCTCGGTTATATATGTATATATACTACAACAATGTTTTATACCAGATATAGCATATATTAAATTCTTTCCGATGGTAATATTTCCTATTTCATGGTTTATTATCAAATATAATATTCAAATATCATTTTCGCATATTTATCGTTTTCACTATTTTATAATCATTGGCTACTAAACGAATACGTATTTATTACTATTTTAATCGAGTATAAGTACTTTATGGAATATTATATACTTAGTAATATGATTTCTTATATATGATTTAAACAACGTATTTATGAGTATGTATTTTCTTATCTTAAGCGACCTAAGGGCCGGGATATCGGCTTGGGCGCTCGGTTTCGGTTTTTGATTTAATTAAGTATACTTGATAGAACCGCTGGAAATTACCACCAAGTCGGATGAACTGTTTGGTAATAAGATAATTGTGGAGATAATAAAATAAACAGATAAGCCGTCTAAATATTGTTAAACCGGCATCATGCATAATCATCTTGTCGGTGCATTATAAGTGATTGTGTTGCTATGTATATACATATAGGGTATCAAGGTTTGACCGGATAGCAGTTTCAGAGACACATCAGGTAAAGATGGATTTCCTTTGATATGCGCCTATATTACTCGGTTGTTGTGTTTGATGATTGTTGCACTGTTGAGTGTTGCATTTTGCTGTGGTTTGATTCGGGATGTTTATCCCAGTGCCTTGATTGATTTTGGAATGTTTATCCCCATGATTTGATTTTGGGATGTTTATTCTCGTGCATTGAGTTTTGGATGTTTATTTCGGTGTCTTTTTGGTGTAAAGAATAATGATTTAATAATAAGATGTGATAAGGATGTCGATCCTTCGTTTTGGATAGGGATGTCTATCCCGGTGTTTTGGTTGAACGAAAGTACACAGGATGCATAACCTTTGCAGTCCTGGTGTGTATAAATTTACTCAAGATAGAATCATACAAAGATGAGATTTACAGAGAAGTAGTGGAATATTATCACAACTCTAATTAACCTAGTAGTAGAATATTATCACAACTCTAACTAACCTATAGGAGTATGGTTATCTAAACTTATAGTCTTATCACTCCCCCATAATTTGAGGGTGGCTAGATTAGCCAGACACAAATTGCTACACAAATTTTTGAAAGCTGCTACACCTAAGGATTTTGTGAATATATCAGCAAGTTGCTGATCAACTCCAACATGAACAACTACATATGTCCCGATTGTATTCTTTCACGAACAAAATGAAGATCAATCTCCAGGTGCTTAGTACGTTGATGTTGAACCGGATTATGAGCCAAATATGTCGCAGAGAGATTGTCACGATGAATGACAACAGGTGACACTAGAGAGAAACCTAACTCGAACAGCAGTGAACGCACCCAGCAAACCTCAGTGACAGTGCTAGCAAGAGCTCTATATTCAGATTCTACACTACTCCGGGAGACAGTACGCTGCTTTTTAGCAGACCAAGAAATCAGATTACTTCCAAGATAGAGACTATAGCCGGTAGTAGACCGACGAGTATCTAAGCACCCAGCCCAATCTGCGTCAGAGTAGGCAGCCAGATTCTGAACTGAAGTTGGTCGTAGAAGAAGACCTTGTTGCTTGGTACCGGAAAGATAGCGAAGGATGTGCTTGACGGCTTTCCAATGATCAGTGGTTGGTGCATGCATGTACTGACACACAGTATTCACTGCAAAACTAATATCTGGCCGAGTAAAAGTGAGATACTGCGAAGCCCCAACAATGGTTCGATATAGAGTTTGTTCTTCAGCAGACAAGAGAACACCCTAATGTAAGGAAAGAGCCAACTTTGGCTGCATCGGTGTCGATGCTGGCTTTAAAGCAGAGATGCTAGCACGTTCAAAAACAGAACTCAAGTACTTCTGTTGATGAAGAAGCAAACCAGCAACAGTATTCTCAACCTGAATGCCCAAAAAGTAGTGAAGAGGTCCAAGATCAGTCATTCGAAACTCCTTTTTCAACAAGACAAGAAGATGTTGAAGAAGAGAAGGAGTTGAAGCCGTAAGAACTATGTCATCCATATAGAGAAGAAGAAAAGCAACCCCTTGTGGCGATCTGGAAATAAACAGAGATCCATCTGATTTGCTTGCAACAAAACCCTGTGAGCACAAAAAGGTTGCAAATCAAAAATACCAAACACGGGGTGCTTGTTTAAACCATACAAGGCACGTTGAAGCTTACAGACATGTGAAGGATACTGTGGATCTTCAAAACCTTGAGGCTGCCGCATATAGACATCTTCTTTAATGACACCATTCAAGAACGCATTCTTGACATCAAGCTGATGCAGGGACCACTTTTGAGACAAAGCAATAGTCAAGACAGTGCGAATGGTAGCTGGCTTGACAACAGGACTGTAAGTCTCACCATAGTCCTCTCCTGGTTTTTGACTAAACCCCTGTGCCACCAGCCTAGCCTTGTACCTCTCCAAAGAACCATCAGAATTGTATTTTCGCCTGTAAACCCACTTAGACCCAATAATGTTCACACCTGGAGGAGGTGGAACTAAAACCCATGTGTGATTTGCTTTTAGTGCCTGGTACTCATCATTCATTGCATCAAGCCAATGCCTATCTTTAGAAGCCTATCTGAAGGTGGTTGGATCAGAAGAAACTGTTTGGGTTTGCATATTTTGGTGTTGTATGACCCTGCGTGTCCCATCACGACTGCGGGTTATCATTGGATGTGTTGATGGAGGTCTGAGAGGACGAGTAAGTGGTTGGGGAGGAGGTGGAGAAGGCTGTCCAGAGCTCTCGGGTGGAGTGGAGGAAGAGATAGATAAAGTTGGATTAGTGGGCAGATCGATGTGATTAGGTGAGGATAAAGAAGTTTGATTGGAAGAGGAGTCTGCAGGTGATAAAGTTGTAGGTGTAGGTGAATTGGTGGGCTGAACAATGAGATTAGGCGAGGATGAAGAGGAGTTATCAGAGAAAGAGGCAGCAGATGACGAAGTCTTAGAGGATGATGAATGAGGTGAAGATAAAGAAGCAGGAGATAGCGGCAGTGACGAAACCTGTGCACCAGGTAGGGTAAAAATAAGATGAGGATTAAAGGTTGGTTGTGGTGGAGTGGGTGAAGTAACCGAAAGTGTTGCAAAGGGAAAAGAAGTCTCATCAAAGGTAACATTACCAGAGATGATAACCTATTTGGTAGAGATATTGAAGCATCTAAAACCTTTGTAGACACTAGAGACTCCTACAAACACATGCAACTTTGCCCTAGGAGATAGCTTATGCGCAGCAGGAAACACATTATGTGGAAAACATGAACAACCAAAAACTCTAATCTGGTCAACACAAGGAGTAGTACCATGAAGAATTTGATATGGACTAGACCACTTAAGTGTACTATGTGGGATTCGATTTACAATGTAAGTGACATAATTAAGTGCTTCGACCCAGAACTGCAAAGGCATTTGAGCATGATAAAGAACAGACCTAACCGCATTCAATAACGTTCGATGCATTCGCTCAGCCATGCCATTCTGTTGATGGCTATATGGACAAGAAAGACGGCGAAGAATTCCATGATCACTCAAAAAGGAATCAAAAGCTCGATTACAAAATTCCCCCCCACCATCTGTCTGTAAGAAACGAATTGGTGAAGAAAAATGGGTGGTAATGACAGCATGAAATTGCTTGAATTTGGAGAAAACTTCACTTTTATTACGTAAGGGATAAACCCAACAAAACCTTGAAAAATCATCCAGGAAAAGTACATAATACCGAAAACCAGAAAAAGAAATCACTGGAGATGTCCAAACATCACAGTGAATTACATGGAAGAGACCTAAACTAGGAGAAGAAGAAGTCGGATAAGGCAACACAGTGTGTTTACCCATTTGACAAGCATTACAAAAACCAATCTCAGCAGAAGAAGAACCAAACTGATGGTGCTTAAGAAATTCTCGCAAAACAGGAGTTCCTGGATGACAAAGACGATGGTGCCACAAAGTAGGAGACACATGCAAACTTGTGAGAGTAGTAGAAGAGGAGGAAGAAGGAGACACCCGAACAGAATATAAAGGACCACTGTCACTGCAACGAATCTGTTGATGGTGGAAGTGCTTGCCCTTCACAGAGAAACCAGTAGAATCAAACACAACATCACAACAATTATCAAAGGCAAAACGCTTGACTGAAATTAAGTTTTTAGTGAGAAGAGGAACAACAAGAATATCACGCAATTGAAAGGAGGAAGAACCAATCTGAAAAACTTTATTCCCAATATGGGTAATATGAAGAAACGTACCATCACCAACCTGAACAGAATCAGGACCAGAATATTCAGAGAAAGAATCAAGAAGGGAAGGATCATTAGTCATATCACTAGTTGCTCCTGTGTCGGCATACCAAACAGATCTAGGAGAAAAAGAACTCAAGGAAGAAGAAGTGTCATGTACTCCTGCAAAAGAGGAGACACGCTGTGGGCAATGCTTCGCAGTGTGCTGATACCCATCACAGAGTTGACAGCGCACAGGTGCCGGCCCTAGCACAGAGGGAGAGCGCGGTCGTGGAGAAAAAGGAGGACGTGGAAGATTGGAAGAAGAATTATACGGCTTGAAAGATTGTGGTGAGGAATTATAAGGCTTGTTATTGTAGGAAGGTTGTGGCTGAAAACCTCCTCCACGTCCACCACGATTCTTATTATAACCACCACGGTATCCACGACCACGAGAGGAAGCAAACAATGCCTAGGAAGAATCAACAGAAACTAAAGAAGCACGATTCTTACCAAGACAAGATTCATGGGCTAGCAAAGCCGAACGTAACTCATAGTAAGAAGGAAGAGGATTTTTGTTAGACATCATAGTGAAAAAATCAGAATACTCGTCAGGAAGACCATGCAAAATCTGCAAAACAACATCATCTTCACCCAAACCGCGACCAATAGATTCCAAATTATTAGCAATACTACGGACAGACTGCAGATATTCAGAAACAGACCTAGACCCCTTTTTAGACTTAACAAATGCAGACCTATACTCCATGTACCTAGCATGAACATGATCATGAAATAAGGTCTCTACAGCCAACCAGACATCTCTCCCAGTTTGTATCAAACCAGGACGAACAATATGTTGAAGGATGTCAGGGCTAACAGTTGCATAAATCCAAGAAACGATAGTACTATCAATCTGGTTCCATTGGGAATAGGCGGGGTTGGGTTGAGATACGATATTGCGTTCAGTTGCTGGAACAAAAGCTAAGGGTTGTGCACAGGATCCGTCAACATGACCAGTAACCTGATGTGACTGAAGCACAGCATAAAGTAAGCTCTGCCAAACCAAGAAATTAGAAAAATCAAGAGTTGCTGGAACATAATTCTTAATGTTTCCAACACTCAAAACAGAATGAACTGTGGACTGAAGTGAAGCTGACAACGAAGAAAAGGAAGAAGAAGAAGAAGAAGAGGAGGTAGTGGAAGACTGGGTGGAGGCGTCAGTGGACATTGTAGAAGAGAAAAGATAGGTTTAGACTTCAAAAGATAGACAGCTGCTCTGCTACCATGAACAAAAGTGCACAGGATGCGTAACCTTTGCAGTCCTGGTGTATATAAATTTACTCAAGAAAGAATCATACAAAGATGAGATTTACAGAGAAGTAGTAGAATATTATCACAACTCTAACTAACCTAGTAGTAGAATATTATCACAACTCTAACTAACCTATAGGAGTATGATTATCTAAACTTATAGTCCTATCATTGGTTAGGGATGTTGATCCCTGAGATTCGGTTTTGGATGATGATGATATAATTGTCACGTGGTAAGTAGAGGTACGACTGGATGGTTTGAGACTATTTTGTGGTGGCCATGATCTGGGTTACTTGTGATGGGCATGTTGATGTCGGTTTGATTGGGATGTTGATCCCTGAGATTTGATATTGGGATGTTGATCCCGGGTTCTTTTGATCTGGCACCAGGAACAGGTTGATAACCTGGTACGATCCTAGCTTATCCGTGATGGGGCCGGAAAGATAAAATTGGAAATTGGATTTTTGTTTAAGTCTTTTTGGTCTCGGACCAGTTTTAGGTCGAGTCTTTTGGATTGGTATGTTTTGGCTGTTATGCCTGTTTTCGACCTTGAGCATTTTATAGTGTTGCATATTGATTGTCTATCCATGGTAGGTGGGCACTTCGGACTCACCCCTCACCTGCGGGCTTTCATCCTGTTGGTTGAGTTATTTGTGGTTCAGGTATGATGCATTTCAGACAGGCTGCGGCGTTATCCCTCGGACATGACTCGGATCCATTAGTTTGCATCAGGTTTTGCATATGATGATATTAAGTTTAAATGCTTCCACTGTGCTATATTTTGAGTCCCCGGGTTTGGGTGACATGTTTTAATGTTGGGCCGATGGGCCAGATTTTTTATGTTTATGACGTGACATTGGGCCGTTGGGCCGGTTTCTTTGATCTATTCATTGATATTATCTTTGGGCCATTGGGCTGTGTTTCTTGTTATATTTACTGTTGTACAGTTCCGGCACATGTTTACTGAGACTGGTAAATACGGGTCGGGCGTTTCAAAAAGGGTGAACCCAGATCCAGTTCTCAGAAGTCGGGCTTGTTGGACGCCTCCCCATCCACCTCCGACAAGCTCAACCTCAACGATTCCAGCCCCGTCATGGGCTGATGCTGATGATGCGACATTTCTCTCTCCCAAAAGTAACTGATACAAAAAAAAAGGAAAAAATTAGGAGTGATATGAAAAAAAAAAACTTGATTATTGTTGTTTTGTAATATGAAATGTTGCTCTTGTCTCTGTGTCCCAAGCCGAAGAAGAAGAAGACATGAGAGAGAAGGAGCAAGAGAGGGTTAAGATGGCGGCGGTGGTGGTGAAAATTTGGTGGAGTTAGAATTTGAGGAGGAAAGAAAGGGAAGAGATAATCGGGTAAGTAAGTAAATTAAATTCGATTGATTTATTGTCTCTGAATGTAATTAATTGCCATTACCTTGACTAATTATCATTAATTATCATTAAGTGTAATTAATTGTTATTTCATTGACTAATTATCATTACCTTGACTGATTATCGTTAACTGTCATTAATTTGTAGTTAATTGTAAATTTCAAATTTATGATATTATTTGATTACTTTCTTTACTTTCAGTTATTTTCAACATTTATACTTAATGCCATGTAAGCAAAAAGTGGACAAAAATTTGGACGGAGACTCCTTTGATGTTGCTTTTAAATGTTATAGGACTCGAATGAGTCGTTTTGAAGTTATAAGACTCAAATGGGTTTTCGAAATAAGTTATAGGACTCCGGATGGGGTTATCCCCTTAAAAAATACAACCACTTGTGCAAAATAGGAAAATTTCAAACTGATTTTTCGGCTTGTTAGACTTAATAGGTAACCCGCGGGGAATCAGGTTGGACATGACACGACATGATTATTGAATGTGTCGTGTCGGGTTGAAGATTTGAAACCCGTTTACCTGTTCATCCCGACACGAACTCAACACGACAACACGAATTGCCAGGTCTACTTGGCCCCCCTTGCTTCTTCTGGATCTGCCCTTGATATCCGCAAATCGTCAAGTTGCTGATGTTCTCACCAAAAGCTTAGCTTCTGCCAAATTCTTAGTTTTTCTAGGGGTAAATCGCATACGTAGGGTCTGTACTATTTTAAAAGTATCGTTTGGGGGTCTGTATTATTTTTTGTCCCTTTTGCGGGTCTTTACTCTTATTTTTCGTCCCTTTTAGGGGTCTCGGGCAGTCCACATCATCAGCGGGGCTGCCTGAGACCCTTAAAAGGAACGAAAAATAAGAGTACAGACCCTTAAATGGGACAAGAAATAGTACATACCCCCAAACAATACGTTTGAAATAGTACGGACCCTATAACTTCTCATCCGGAACTAATAACTCATTATGTCCATTTTCTTATTCTCGGTCGTTTTCCTTAGAGGTTAGTACATCAGTTTTCTGCTATTTTTTTTCAAATTTTGAGAAAAGAGTGGAGACTGATACTATCCTTTATACCATGTTAAAATAAGAACGAGGAAAAAAATTTGAACCAAAACGAGTTTCGGACGAGAAGTTATGGCCATTTTCGAATTTGTAGCACGAGTTTTTATGCGAAATTTTTCAAATTTCGAGCTAAGTGTGGAGACTGATACTATCCATTAGATCATGTTAAAATAAGAATGAGGAAAAAAATTTGAAGCAAAACGAGTTCCGAACAAGAAGTTATGGCCATTTTCGACTTTAAGGTAGTTTGCCTAGGGGTTGTACATGAGTTTTTTCCCGAGTAGATTGCATATACAGGGTCCGTACTATTTCAAAAGTATTGTTTGGGGGTCTGCACTATTTCTTTTCCATTTTACGGTCTGTACTCTTATTTTTCGTACCTTTTAGGGGGTCTCGGGCAGCCTCGCTGATGACGTGGACTACCCGAGACTCCTAAAGGGGACGAAAAATAAGAATATAGACCCGTAAACGGGACAAAAATAGTGCAGACCCCCGAACGATACTTTTAAAATAATACGGATACTATATATGCGATTTACCCTTTTTCTAGGCAACCTTGCATTTGTTCTTCACCAACCTAACCTTGCTCAGGTTGAGGGGCGTACAAAAAAAGCCAATAATATTTACATAAGAAAAGCTATTATTTATATTTACTACCAGTTATTGTGTTTGATTATATTTCTAATATTATATTCGAATATATTTCAACTTTTTTTTTTTTATCAATTGTATGCCATATTTATACTGTTGTAATATCACTCGTGATTAATACAATAGAAAATCTTTCACACTCTCTTTGTTATGAATTCATCTATATATATATATATTATATGATAAAGTTGAGCGTGTGGTGTGGGGATGGATTGAATATAGACATTTTTCTTTTTTCTTCACGAGACCACAAAAAATGATTGATCCCCGGTGGTAGAGGACCACAAAATGAGATGAATTTCTAAGTGGAAAAGGCAAAGACGCTTTCGTGATGGGCTTTTCTCTTCTTTGGAATAAAAGCGAGGCCAGAGTTAGAAATTTTGCTTTTTATGCACGTGCAGCATGCCCTTTTTGTTGCATTGGCTGGCTATTCAGGCAATCGCCTTACCGTCACCAACCTCGAATCTAGCACCCCTTGTTCAATGGGATAAGGTATTCATTTATTACGCATATTATTATTTTGAGGTGCCAATAAATGTTTGGAGGTGAAGAAAGTTCTTTTTGTTTTGGGGCTTAAAAGAAACAAGGAAAGAATGCCAATTTCTATAAAAAAAAAAAGAGAAAAGAATGTAAGTAGCAATAGAAATATCGTTGCCGTCATCACAAAATTTTCTTCCTCTAGTAGTGTACTCCTTAAGTCGTAAAAGTATTTTGTATATATGTTGAGGAACGCATTAAACACCAATAATCTATATCTATCTTATATATTAAATCATTGTTCATCACTGGAATTTTTATCGATGGCAGATTTAGTTATGCAACTCTCCACTGCCGGATCTATTCTCTACTTGGACTACACGAACGGTGTTGCATATTTCTGGGTCGGGCTCTAACAAGAACTAATATGGGCTTGAAATCTTTCTATCAGTCTGTAAAGGAATATGTACTTGGAATATGCCTTATAACCAAGAGTTGTAGGTAGATCTAAGCTACTCTCACACCTGATTGGTAGAGTAAGGCAATGGCACAAAAAGTAAATTGCGATAAAGTAAAGGTACTGGAAAAGCAATGGATAAAATAGGTCAAAAGTAGGCTAATGCGTATGTTGATTGATCGTGTTATGAATTTACAAGTACATAGCTCCTATTTATACTATATGAATAATTAAACTTTGACCCTAAGTTGGTTCATAGACTTAGGAAATATAGGAGGGCCGGCATAATTAAAACTTAGAGAAAATAGAAAAAAATCATGTTCTTAGCCGTCTTGGGCTGACTGGTAGTGCTTTCTAGAAGACCCAACCCATGTGAGAATTGAAGCCCATTAGTTTTAGTCCAACCCATTTTTGAGCCGTAAACAGTTTCCCCTCAAATACCTGTTTATACTATATAAAGTATGAAGGGGGTATTTCCCTTGGTATCTGCGAAAGAGTGTGTTCCGTCATTAGGTGAATACAACGAATCTTCATTAACCATTGAAAAGTTGCGGCTAGTCAAAATAACTCTCATCAATCGCCTGAATTCACTGCTCCCAATAGCTGATCAGACAGTCATAATTCAAACATCAGGTGAGAGGGTGTCTATTTACCTATAGAAGTAGATAGTAGATACTGTAGCCATTATTGCTTCGCAAGCAAAACTTGAAATTTCCGGAAAAGAATCAAACCTTCTTGCGAAAATTCCGGCAATGGCCTCCTCCTTGTCTACTCCAATTACTTCATATATTGAGATGGATCCCGCCTCTGCCAATAGAGAGATCTCTTTTCAGGAATCCTTAAATTTTTCTTCTCCCCCATCATCCCAGAATGAGTGTCAAAGCATTCATGAACTACTCGACCAAATTTTCCACTCAGAGGACACGTCTCTGGATAGATGGATAATCCTTCGAGATTCTTGCTCGTCTGGAGACCTTGTTTTTTGGGCCTATCATTGAAAATCGAAGCAAATTTCGGTCAATTGGACACGAAGCAGCCTTTTGCCTTTTGGCCATTCAACTCAACAGACAAACACGCATTCTTTTGTAAGGCCGAAGAAGAGCTTCAACCCCGTTTTAGGAGACTGGAAATACATCGGCTTCTTTGACCTTTTTGGCTACATGGAAAACACAATAGAGGTTAGTAGTGGAATCCTTGGAGCGACTATCCAATTTTAGGATTTGGTTTTAATTGCCTTGTTTTTCCTTTGGGGGTAATGTCTGTAAATCCTATCAAAATTTGAGTTTTCTCCCTCTCCTACCTCTCTAGTCCCTCTCTAAGATTAGAATTTGGGAGTGTAGTCATTGTCTTCCTAAGCATCCTTTTACAGGTTAGAGCTTCCATCTCTCTCTCCGCCTAAGGTTCGCTTTCGAGTTTCCATCATACCGTTATGATGTCGAAATTATTTATGGTTATTTAAGAAAAGTAAAAAATTTTTTTATGTCCTTCCACTTTGTCGATTTTACATTTATTGTCCCTCTTCGTTTAGTTTCCCTCATTATGTCCCTGAACTCCTAATTTACCGGGTTATATTGTCCTTTTTACCTATTATAACCGGTTGATTAACATGGTGATGATACGTGTCTGCTGGGGTTTGTGGTATGCCTGCTTGTTTGTTCATTTGTAATTTTTTTAAAAAATAATTCCTAAAATCTTTGATTAAATTAAATAAAACGTTTCCATTAGAACGATGTTGTTTATTTATTTTTTAATTATCAGAAAAGGATTTATCTCTTTTCTCTCTCGCCTCCCTCTACTCTCCATCATGAAGCCTAAGCCATCGTCTCCTCTACCAAATCACACCACCGCAACCTAGTGCCGCCCTCCTTCCTCTCTCACCCCCTTTGTCGACACGGCAGTCCGATGGCGAACCTCCCACTTTCTCTTCTATTAATCGCCATTGTGGCCGAAGCCACCGTCGCTGCAGTGAGGTGCCATGGCTCGCCCTCTCTCCTTTGTCCACCGCTGCAGTGCTTCCGCCAATCGTTGCAGGTGGCAGTAGCCCAATCTTTCGCCAGCTACACCACCAGGCTCTCGTTTCAATTCGTGAGCCACAACCCTTGATCCTTATTCCCACCACGAGATCCGCTGTCGCATCCAACACCGCCACCAAGTCGATCGGAACCCGATAGAATGACCCTCAGCAACACCATATGGATCTCGTAAACCCTCCACGTGACATGTGATTATAGGTACTCTTTTCTTGATCATATGCGGTATTCGCCAATATCACCTAAAGCAGACTGAGGAGCGAAGCTAAGGTACACCAAGAAAATACAGGAGCGCGCCCTCAACAATGTCAAAATAGAGAAGCAGAAGAACAACCCCGTTCTACACTTCATCAAGACGAAAATCATGCCTTGTCTATCCTTATAAAGCAAATTTTCCTTTTCCCAGCAAAACAACGAATTCCACCGCAGATACCCTTTTCGAGCGAGTCAACTGCTGGTCAACGCCTGGTTGAGTATCAATAGAGATCCCTAGTAGTGCGACAATGGTGGAGTCCTACAATAATGGATGTTAATGGGTTTTTGTTTATAAATTGCTTTGGGGATTTAGGGGAGGAGTGGTTGGATTGCTTAGGGGTAGTGGTTTTGCTTTAGAGCTTTGGCCTACTAGGTATTGAAGATGTGGGAGTTGTGGTGGTTGTGGCGGTTCTACACTGGAGGCTCGGGCTTGAAACTGGCGAGGTTTGTAAACGAGGTGTTGATGGGTTGAAGAAAAATCTCAGCTTTGAGCTTGTTCTTAAGATGTGCGTGGTGGTGGCGATGGTAGTAGTGGGGTTGTTCGAATTGTGCCCTTCTTGTAAGGAGAAGGTGGAGGAGAAGGGTCCACTGTCGTATCCGGGTTTGGTGGCGATATGTGCTCGACTTGGTGGATGTGGTGGTGGAGGGATTGCCGGAGGGGCAGTTCTCGATGTTGAAGGCAATGTAATGCTTTTGGATATTTAATTAACTGAAATAAAGTTTTAGAAATTAAATTAGTAAAAAAATGAAAGAGAAAAATATAAAAAGAGAAGGATGTGGGCCTCAAGGGACACGTGTCGTGCACTACAGTAGAACACCAGCTATAGAGTGAAAAAGGGACAACATGACCTGGTAAATCATGAGTTGAGGGACAACACAAGTGAAATTAAACGAATTGGGACAACAAATGCGAAATCGACAAAGTGAAAGGACATAAAGAACTTTTTTACCATTTAAGAAACGCTATGCCGTTACAATGCTTGGATTTACGTCCGTGTGCCGTTATCGGTATACCATTATAATTCCAAAATAATGTTGGCTTTCGCTAGCGGTATTGTATGGAAACCCATTTACTCTTACGACTATTATTTTTACTTACGTCGCATTTATAGTCTAGGTTGCTAGATTTATTGTGTTGTTGCATTGTTGTGTTGTTTTATAAGTATTGTGTTTATTTGCTTGCTTCTTTGATAATTCGCTTATTTGCTTTTTTGTTTGTTTGTTAGTATTGCATGTCAGGGGGCCTTTGAGAATGAAATGGTTATGTTTAATAGGTTAGGCCCAAAGTTAATTTCTATGTTTGACGCGAATGAACAAAATGCTTTCTAAATGCAAGCCATTAATTATAGATTCAGCGATGATAAGTGTGTCCAAGTTTAGTGATGATAAATGCGTCCAATTTTCAATAATGCTAAATGTTTTCTAATAATGCTTTTGCAAGCCCATTTCAGCTTGAACATCCTTATTAATGTATTCTTTTGTTCTAAACTAATGGAAGATGCATGTGCTCATTTGCAAAAATCGTTCAAGGATTCAGGGAATCAATTGAAAACGACATAGAGAGATATTAGGATCCTTGATTGGAATGTTAGGCTTCCAGAAGGTTCCTTGCACAGAATGGCTAAGAAGATGATGGGAGTTCTTGAAAAAGTCCCTGATGAGCTAGAAGCGGTGAAAGAATAGCCATTAGTAGAAGAGTCTCAGGTGTAACCCCCCTAACTTATATTTACGCCTATGTCACTCCTTAAAAAGCTCTTCCTCTTCATTCTTCCATGCCCTAAGAGCCGCACTCTCTAGTTCATGTTTGTGCACTTTTTTATCTCCCTCGTCCCACTCGAAGTTGATAAATAAAGGGATTGAGTTTTCACCCTCTTCTACCTCTCTTATCCCCCTCTAAGAAAGCAATATGGGCGAGTAGTCGTCGTCTTCCTAAGCATCTTTTTGCGGACTAGAGCTTCATTCTCTCTCTCCATCTAAGGTTCGCTTTTGGGTTTTCAGGATTCAACATGTCCTTGTGCCAAGATAAGTAGGACCACAGAAACTACTAAGAATTTTATAAAGATCTCAACACACTCAAGAATGGAAGAGAAGAAATCAAAGAACATAACAAAATGGAAGGGAGCAAGAAGGAAAAAGAAAGAGAACAATCTCAAGTGTCTCGAGGTGATGTTTAAGGTGTGCATGATACAATGAGCTAAAGAGCTCTATTTATAGGCTAGGGAAAGCACAATTTAGTATAAGGTATTTATACACAATATTAATACTGTGAAATTAATTTTTTCGTAATTCCAAATATATTAATACTAACATTAATAAGCAATTATTTTAGGAGTTACAAAATTTGAATGGCCAGGTAACTCCATTGCCCTTTGCCATCTTAAAAATGTTTTTTTTGAAATATATTAAAAATATACTCAACACTGAGTTCAAACATATTTGGGGAAATGGTCACAAGTTGCAAGCCATCGCAATTCATCCGAGACCACGTAACAATATTCACGGCGCGACTCTTAGGATCCGTCCACATCATGTTTTTCCTTTGTCCTTCCACTTCCGTGAGGTCACGAGGCGGTGCACACGCATATTACATAAATACAAAAATTATATAAGAATTAAAAATCTTAGAATTGAGAGCATTGCATTAAAACCCTATAACTAACTCTCGGAGGACGATGTTTTTGTTATTTTAGGACCAAGACTATTCCTATATGCCTATTTAGGGTTTACCTTCATTAATTCTTTTTTTAGCTATCCATTTAGAGTGACTCGAATACCGACTTGGTTATGGAAGGATTGTCTCATAACGAGAACTTTTTACATACTAAAAGACTCAAAATTGAAATTTGTTTAAACGAAACTGAATCGCTTACCATTAGAACTAGTAACGAAATTAAGGCATGTTTCGAGGGGTCCATGTGTCACGGGGTCAGAGTGTTGCGCAGCGGATAGAACACCCCCGTGCGGCACAAGCAAGCCTCAAGCTTACTTGTTCAGCCTATAAGCTTCAAACACACCAAAGAGAAGAGAAGGAACAACAATAAAGGGAATTAACGAATAAAGAACATAGACAAGAATAAAGGATTGGGAGAATACTCGTGTAACTATTATTATA
>JAKUCV010003123.1:0-33438 GCA_028386065.3 Turnera subulata | reverse complement strand
TTGCAAAAGCGTTACATGGTGACAGACTTCCTCGCTGATAATTTTAGATGACAAACATGATGGTTTTCATCATTATAACATCCGACAAATCAAATTATGTTAGTTCTTAGTATAGGATAAGGCATTTGTAGGCAAGTTTCTGGGAATTTTTATTTTCTGACAGAATTAAGTGTTTAGCAATTTTAAGGGTTTATTGGAATGCTGAGCTTTCCGATGTGCTGAGCCAAGCTTCCTTTGCAGTTGTTGTGTAGGCAACATCTTCCCATGTATTAAGCACTCTGTTTCTTTAGTTTTAATATAACGATCCACGGAAAAAAAAGAGACCCTTCTATATAGTTTCTTTCTTCATTTATCACCAGCAATATTTTAATTTCAGGTTTTACTAAGATGGTGAGCTAACCATCTTTTATTTTTGTAACTAAAGAATAAAAGGGTTTCTTGAGTCCTGATAACATATGGGCATTGCTAGCCGCAGTAATAGGATATATTGTATTCCCTACAGTATAGGATATATAAGCTCAGAAAATACTAAATTTATCCATAAGTAACCCAAGCCGGGACAGTAGAAAGTATGTGACTGCATGGGAAAAAAAAAAATTTGGATTGTTAGTTAGCGGTATCTCATATCTTTCGAAGATAATAAAGGATTGATTTAGGCATCGAAGTATCTCCCAGATAACAAACCCGGGAAGTTCCCTGTGTTTTATTACTTGTTGTAAGGATGGATCCAAGGTGCCACAAAGAATTGAAGCACGAACAAAGTCATATCTTACTTTGAAGATATCTGACATCATCATCGGTATCGTCTTTGAGAAAACAAAACAGGCCCTCTCGCACAATTATACAGGAAATGTAGATTGGAGCCAATGAAAATCAATGAGACAGAGCCTGCCAGCTAACCCGATTCCAAGTGCGTTACGAGGAGGATTGAATTCACAGAATTCAGGACGTCATGACATTTTCGCATAATTTGCAACCCGTAGTACCCTAATGAAAGTAGGTGTAGACAGCAGCAGACCCGTAGTTCCCCAAAGCTATATTTAAGGAAAAAAATATTTTGTAAATTAACATACAACTATATATGTGGTTTAGTGGTTGTTTCTATATTTAATAACTTATTAACTGAAACGACATGTCATACAATAATGAACTATATGTAGTTTCTAAATATTATATAAAAAATACTAACTATCACGGATAAAACTAAAATAATTCTATTTAGTATTAATAATAATAAACTAATATTTTATTCTCATTTTATTGAGAAACTATCATATAACAATGATGGGAAGAAGTCAAACAATAGATGACTGATTTTGGAGATAAAGTGATGAAAACTCTCGACCGGATTGCTACTTCGCTTCCTGAGCCAGACACTGATGATGAGTGATACACTCAACCGCCCGATATCTCTAGAATATGCATTTGCATTTTGAGCACTTCATGATTTATTGCATGGTTCCTCTTATGGTTAATGGTTGTTCCTCTGTTAGTTTTTACTTTAGTTTCAATTCTGAACCATGTTATGTCTTTAGTTCTATTCTCGGATATTTGGTTACGTCTGCCTTTAAAACATCAAGCTCATAGTTAAAGACGTTATCCCAGTAGTTGTATGGATCAGTTAGTCTCTTTTTTTGAAAAGAAAACATCATTTACTTTCATTCATGAAAGGAGGGTAAACTCCCTCTCTATGATGTTACAAAAGTCACTGGGTAAGTTGGCAACTCCCAGATCCAAAATACAATTATTCATAGCATGTTTGGCTAGACAATCTGCCGCATTGTTTGCATTTCGATACACATGCCTTACAACAAAATTCGAGAACCTACTAACCTGCTGTTTAATCTCGGTAGTTATGGCCTCCACTTCCCACACCGGTTGTGGGGATTGCTCCTCGTCGTTCAGCTCTCTAACCAGAGCTAATGAGTCGGATTCAATGATAACCTGGTGGCAGCGAATAGCAAGGGCCCTCTCAATGCCAATCCTTATGCTCCATACTTCTGCAGCTAAAACAGAGCTGCATCTCTTACGTGCTGTGACAGTATCAACAACAAAACCCCTTGCATCCCTGATGACTATCCCAATACCCGCGGAGGAAGATCTTTTGTTCATGGCTGCATCACAATTTATCTTAAACCATCCTTGGTTTGGTGTAGACCAAAATTGATTTCTGCTTGCACCTTCCCCGGGGGTGGTCGTCTCTGCTCAAGCAGTTTTGAAGACAACCATTGCGCTTTGAATGCTACTCTACTCGGGTCGATTTGTTCCTGCCCAAAGGTAGCTTTGTTTCGATTCTTCCAAATTTTCCAACAAGTATTGGCAGCAAGGGTTAAGAGTTCCATCTCTGATTTCTGCCACCTCTCCATCAGGTCTGTCCACCAGCTCCTGAAGCCCCAAAAGCCCGCCTCATGTGGTCCAAACCCTAAAGGGCTCGCGAGCCAAGTCGCTCGTGCATGCTCACAAAGGAAAATTATATGGTCAACAGATTCAGTCCCCTTCTCACATAATTGGCACACGGAATTTTGCAGAATCTTCCTCCTTACTAGATTTTCCCGTGAAGGCAAGGAATTGTTCAGTGCTCACCAGATGAAGTGCTTCACTTTTGGGATTATATTGAGTCCCCAAAATTGTTTCCAGTTTGTTGGGGGCGTGGATGAGGAAGCTCTCGTAGTGTTGGCAATCCTTAGTTTATCAGCCGAGAGCACCCCATATCCACTCTTCACAGTGTATTCTCCTCTTTTGCATTCATGCCAGACCAATCTATCATTCGCTGAGATGGGGGCGACCGGAATACATAGTATGTTTTCCACTTCATCCCTGTGAAACAAGCGCCTTTGGAGGCTCTCATCCCAGCTTCGCCTGTCCTGTCTCAAGAGGTCACGCACCCAAACAATAGCACAATCAGGTGGCTTTGGAGTTTGAATCTTGAAGCTCTTGTTTTTTGGTATCCAGGCGTCCTCCCAGACCATGATATTTGTACCAGACATCACATTCCATCTTGTTCCTTGCTGCAGAAACTCCTTGCATTCAAAGAGACTTCTCCAAGCCCATGAGGGTGTGCCACCTAATCTGCTGCCAAAGTAGTTTGTTTGTGGAAAATATATTCCCTTCACGACTTTAGCCCATAGCTGGTTGGGCTTAGTGATTAGCCTCCATACTTGCTTAGTGAGCATGGCTTTGTTGAAAACCTTTGGGTCTTTAAAACCCATACCCCCCAAGCCCTTTGGTAGGGTCATTTTCTCCCACTTGGTCCAGTGGATGGCCCCATCTTCCTTGCTGTAACCCCACCAGAATCTCCTTACTTTCTTCTCAAACTCCTTGTAAAAGCTTGATGGCAACATGAGGCACGACATGGCATAGTTAGGGATGGAATTGACCACTGATTTCAGCAGTACCTCCCTACCTGCTTCTGTGAGGTATTGTTACTTCCAAGCCAAGGTTTTCTGATCCACTCGTTTGAGCAAATACCGCATAGCCTCCATCTTGGATCGCCCCCAACATGTAAGCAGTTCGAGACACATCTCCTGGCTTGCTGCAGCTCTAATCTCAAGTATATTCGTCACCTCTTTCATGGTCGCTTCATTGGAATTCTTGCCAAAAACCACACTTGATTTGTCAAAATTAATCCGTTGGCCTGATGCACTACAATACTCCATTAGGATTCTCTTCAAGGCACACGCCTCAGCCCCACTCGCCCTGCCAAAAAGTAATAGGTCATCAGCGAAGATTACATGGGAGAGTGTAGGACAGGCCTGCTTTATTGTGTATCCTTCAACATAACCATTTCGTTGTGCTTTTGATGCCTTGGGGATAAAAGTTTTAAGGAACTTTATAATCTAATATTAGTGATGTAATAGTTTATCCTCATTTATCCAAAAAGTCAAATAATAATTCCTCAATTAATTCAACTCAAAAATATCATATCAGCCACTTTTTTTTAAAAAAAAAAAAACAAGCCCATCCAATGTCAACAATCAATTTTAAAATTCCGATTTCACAAGTGTTTTAGCCAAGGCCAATGTCAATATATCATTTTTAATTTCGGATTTCATACCAATTAGGTGTGTTCTAGCCCAATCCCGGTTTGTTATCCTTCTATGTCTATATTAGAGTCCATACATTCCCTACAAGTGTATCGCAATGCATAGTGGATCTGCGTTTAAGTTTTGATAGAACAAATGAATTCAGCCCACACAAATATGTTGTGCCCTGAAAATATAGTTTGTGATCAACCTTCATATTACAAGACTAGTATATATACTTATTGGCACTATATAGAAAAAGGTTAATTTCATCTTGAGGAAGGAATGATAAGTGATAAGATGACATAGGTATAAAGGGACTATGCAGTCGTAATAGTGTGAATACTCAAAAGAAAAGGGCTTCAAGATAGGCCCAAGGATGATGGATTAAAACAATGTTAAAGATTAACCCACAACATAATCAATATACAAGCCGCGTACTAACTAGCGGTACTTTATAGAATAGAACATATGTATTAATAAACATCAGCAGTTTGCTATGATCAACAAATAGACTCTCTATATGAGGAAACAGTTTGTTGTGATCAACAAATAGACTCTCTATATGAGGAAGGGTGTGTGGGATTCCGGGTCCACCTCCATTGAATGAAGCTTTAGACCTGAATGACTTTTTCAATCCCTGAAAAGAAAATGTCAACAAATTAGGATTTAACACAAGAGAAAATACAAGAGTTAGGACTCTAGTATAGCCAATACCAATGCAGAAATAAGCATAATTAAACCACATATTAATTAACCAATAATAGTCCAGAAGATAAACATAGATTAAGCCCCATACTGATATATATAGCAGGTATGATATGTATAAAAAACAGCATTTCAGGGGTCTCTCATTAAGTAAGTATTGTTTTTATGAAATTAATAATTTTTCAAAACCTACCATTCTAAACATACCAAACATATATTGTGTTTTATATTTTTATTATATCAAATAAATTATTAATTAATAATAGTTGTCATTCATAAAATAACTACAATGTTGGTATAGGTTTAACATTGACAAAATTTAATTAGTATCCAAGCATAATTTTTGTGAAGTGGTAGAATAAATAAATAAAATATATGTACAATTATTTATTCATAAGAATTTTATGAGAAAGGGAACAACACAAAAAGTGCATTTTAAATTAGACAAAGATTTATTGGTTTAAATATGAGCAATGTAGTTTCCTTACATAAAAGTATTTAATTTGAAAAATTAAACAATATATTTACTTATAAGAAATGGCATATGGCTCTAGAGAAATAAACTTAAGAAAATATAATAATTTTTTAAATTTTTTTTAAAAAAATTCACCAACCTGTGGATGTTTTTGGTCTCCAGCCACAAACGCATGAACATGACTCTTGAAATCGATGCAGCTATACATCCTGGAGAACATCCTGGATCCTTTACTACCCCCTGAACTTCCCAAGACAGTATAGATGCTTAAGAATATCACAAAAGTAGATGATTCTTCTTTGTCAATTCAATCAGCTTCTCACCTGCATAGGCTCCCAGATCATAGCTGTGTCAGCACTCAAAACAATAACTGTCATAAACACAATCCATGATAAAAAAAATATCATTGTATAATATTCCCCAATGCCACAGCATTTCCGATAAAGTCGACCAAAGCCATCAGTATATACTACTGGGGGCTCAAATCTCAATTTCAACAAACAGTCATGGACTTGCTTTCCCTCTTCAACTGCACCAGTATCACTGCAGGCGCTTTGTGAAGGGAGAGGCATCGAAGTCTTATTCTGTTCTGTCTTGTAATAAAATGGCGCCAAAGCTTAAAACTTTAGTTCTTTGAAAATCTGAAATCATCACTTCTCTCTCTGTTTTATCTCTGAAATAAAATAGATTATGCTCTGTGTTGGAGGAGGAGGTTGAAGCTGATGCTTATACTTTCTTTGCTCTGTTATATTGGCTGAATTTGAGGGGAAATTGGTGTGAAGACATTTGGTGATGTGAGGCACGTGCCGGAGCTTGGAAGGAATTTAATCTTCCTGGTAGACTTGATTCGAGAGGATGTGGCTTTTCTTCTCGAAGTGGAGTTTTGAAGGTTACAAAAGCCGCCTTGGTAATTATGAAGAGGGAATTGATGCAGAAGAACCTTTACAGGTTGATTGGAAATGCAGTGAAAAGCAATATGAAGATTGAGGCTTGTGCAGAATCAGGCAAAAAAGCAGAACATTGTTGCATTCAACAAAAAGAAGGTTGGTTTTGCAATGATGACGTGTAGCAGTAAAGGTAGCCATACACCCGCATGCAGAATACTAAAGCAGATATGGGTCAAGAAGACTAAAGTATGAAGAATACAAGTAAAAATTAGTCCTTCTAAATTTAGGAAGAAGAAGTTTAGTCCCTCTAAATTTTAGAAGTGACAATATAGTCCCTCTCAGTTTAAGAGTGACAAAATAATGAGGAAAAATACTTTTAGGGTATTTTTGGAAAACACTTTTGTAGGATACTATTTTGGATTGAAATCTCTCTTTGTAAGAAAAATATTTTTATATTAGTGGAAGTTTTAAAGATCGTGGACGCAGGCAAGATTAAGGCCGAACCACGTTAAATTCTTTGTGTCTCTTTTTATTTTACCGCGAATCTTTTGCAGTTTTCCCCAATTCATTGGCATGTTTTGGGGAAGGGTTTTGATTCAGATGTATATGTGCGGAACACTTTGATAAATATGGACTCAGTTTGTGGGGGCAACGAGCAATGCACGTAAAGTGTTTGATGAAAGTCCTGTTCTGGACTTGGTTTCTTGGAATATGGCGCACGTGGTTATGTAATAAAGTTGGCATTGAATTACCAACACTAGAACTGAAAGTAAAAGATTCTTTTGAAAGAACTAAAGGTTATTATTATTATTTTAAAAAAAAAAAAAAACCAAAGATGGAAGGAACCAAAGCTAGCTGAGAAAGAAAGTGGGTAATAAAAAAGCCATGCAATCATCTATGTATCTATCTATCTTCATCATCAGTTGTCGAAGGCCCATTGATTTTCTTTGCGATACGCCTCGTCTTCCTCCGGCGTGAAGTCATTCTTTATGTTCAACATCCTGCGAATCTCCTCGGGACTCTTCTCCTTGATCATGTTTGCCAGAGTTTGGGCTACCAGGTCCAGCAATCCCTTTATGTCCAGAAAATTCGCTGCCTATAATAAAATTGTAAATATTTAACATTAGCACCATGCATGCACGTAGAATTAAATTAATACGATCTATATACTCTTTGAAGAAAAGAACGAAAAAAATATGCATGATTATATGTATAAAATATAGTAAGAAGAAAGGACGGTGTGGATGTTGCTAATTAGCTTACGTACCATAATGAGACTGGCGAGGGCGTCGAAGTCGTCGTCTTTAACGAACTCGGCATCCCATGCCTTGAGTTCTTCTTTTTCTTCAATGTCGCCGATGTGCTTCTTGCAATACTCGATGACCTTGCTCAGGACTGGGCTGGTAACGTTGGGGAGAGGGATGCTCTCGTCGGTACTGCAACCGTCTTGGATCAAGTGCTTGATGGTCTGGGATTGGACCGCCACCGCCTCCTCCACCACGAACTCCTCGCTGTCGGAGCTAAGCAGCGTGATCATCTTCTTGTTGTTCTCGGTTGTGGTGGACGACGACATAGCGTTAATGTTTCGTGTCTGTTATTTAATTGATCACCTGATCGATAGATTTAGAATGGCTAGGAGGGAACACAATACGCCTATTTATAACTTTTCTAGAGGAGGTGTCGTGTACGTTCTTATGTCGGCCAGTGATTTTCTTTCCCAAATCCGAATTGGGTTAGGAATGGCAAAGGCTCTGCAACTTCGTATTTTTTTTTCCTCCCCGGGAAAAAGGATATCATATTCCGTCTCCTAATAAAATACCTT
Organism: Turnera subulata; assembly: GCA_028386065.3. Classification (NCBI taxonomy): domain Eukaryota; kingdom Viridiplantae; phylum Streptophyta; class Magnoliopsida; order Malpighiales; family Passifloraceae; genus Turnera; species Turnera subulata. Next base: position 25,524 of record JAKUCV010003123.1, on the reverse strand, counting down.
CGAATTAACCTAACCCATTAACATTGGCCCAGCAATTAGAATGGGTGAATTGCTCCTCTTTGTTTTTCTTTCCCTGTAGCAAACACTTTTTGCTAAATTAGTCTGTTAGTTAACAATCTTGGATTCTGTTTTTTTGAATTCTTTTCTGTTTATCTGGTGAGAAACTGATTGAATCCACTCATATATCATTAATAATTCCTTGCTGTAGCTGGATTGATATCGAGAGTCATGTTCTTGTGTTTCACGAAACTATCCACAGATAGGAGAATACTAACAGGGCAATGGAAGAAGGAAAGCTGGGCCAACTCCTTACTAGTCGGTAGTTGTTGGACTAGGGGCTCACAAGTTGATTTAACCTGGCTCTACTTTTGTGTTTTCCTTCTTGCTAACCGCAAATAGATACCAAACAAATTAGACATTATGACCTTTTTCTGTGTTATGTGTTAGGTTCTCAGACAACCGGAGTGTTTTGCTCAATTAGTTTTGCAGGTTGATTGAGCTTTCCGTTGAAGCCTTCCCAGTTCCAGCGTATGCCAACTCCCTCCTTGTTGATTTCATGTTTATTATGTAAAATAACTTTTTTTTTTTGTTGCTCATCCGGTTATAGGAACTTTGTCCCACTACCAATTTCTAGCCAAATTTCCATCCGAACTTTTCCATCCAACACATGTGGATGGAAATTTCCATCCACCTACCATCCACATATCATCAAAAAATAATTCCATTCATTTTCCATCGGATTTCCTTCTAAACAAAAAGGACCCACTTGACAATGTACACTCCATCTGATTTCCATCCAATTTTAAGTGGATGGATGCACAACTCCATCTGATTTCCATCCAAAATAAATTTAGATGAGACATTTTTGGACTTAATCCTTATTATATTGGTTTTTTTTGGCGGCAAGGCTCAAACGCGCTCCATATGATCCCGCCATTTATTTTTTTTTTTCGTCCCAGTATTGAGTATTATTCCCCTTAATTTACAAGTCTGTTTTGTGAAAGTATATACCTAGGTTTTCTAAAAGTCTTTTAAATAAAAAAATTTCATTAACTTCTAAGTAAAAACATATCATTTCATTTGGTGTTAAAAACAATTAATTGGAAAAAATTATTCACAAATTTGAAATGTTAGTCTAATTGTTGTAGTAGAGTAAATATTTTCAAAATGCATAAAATATTATGGATACAATTTTTTAACATTTTTTATTGATTAAATTGTCATATTATAAGGTGCAAGCGACTATGTAAAACTTGTCACGATTTTTGAGATACTTATTTTTTATTTCATCTATTACTTATTATTAATGTATTTTTTGGGCAAAATTTTTTTATTATTTTTATTATTTTTTGTTCATTTATGTTAAGAAATTATAGTTTTTTATCTCTTGGAAAAAATGAGTTGCTCTTATGTCTCATAATTTAATTTACATTTAATGCATTAAATTAATTTTCTCATTCATAGAAAATTTATTTTCTTATAAACTAAAAATTTATTTTAACAGTTTTAAAAATTTTATCTTCTTCATTAACTAAAAATAATGCATCATTTCCATTACATCAACTAAAATAATTAATGTCAATAGTTTTTTATTTAACAATTATTTTTTATTAATATTTCACTCAAAAGTTTTCATTTTCATTGGGGAACGCATTCAATATTAGATATATCTGGATACATCCCCGTGAATGTCATTATCCTACTTATGGCTAAAATTCTACATAATAATCCAAAACCTTAAGGCATTATGTCTCTAACTCTGAAACTTCGTTAATGTTCGTAACTTTTCTGAATATTATCTGATTTGATACGAGGAATATATTTCGTAACAAACTAATAAAAAATTTTGATCATATACTTTTATATTTCTATTTTCTATTTTAAATCTAGATATTAATTTTTATTTGAGTATAATCTTGATATTTTAAAAATTAAATTTCGATTATTTGTCTATCATATTTGTTGAAGTTTCATTTAAAAATAGTATAGAAGAAAAGGCAAAAGAAATATAAAAATTATAAAAGTAAGTACAAGATACAATTGGTATGTTGTTGAGTTCCTTTTTATTTGTTTGTGTAAGTTATAAAAAATTATTTGTTTAATCACATATTTCACTTCTAGACATATATTTTTTTTGGATACTGGAAGAGTATCCTCGTCGACACGAGACTAATCTCTCCCGGCTTCGATCGGCACCTATTATGGTGGGCACCCTACCAACTGTGCACGCTCCATTCACATCACCAGGAATTGAACCCTCTTTGATGCTTAAGGGACCCTAGCCCTTCTCCACTGGGACCAACACAAGTTGGTTAATAATTAGTTTAATGATTATCATATAAAAAAATAATTTTTAGTCCGAAGAGTATAATTGTATCACATTAATTTAGTAATTAAACTTCATACTCTTTATCTCATTCTACAATAAATTTTTCTAGAGGTATAACTTCCAATAACCTAAATAGAAAAATATAATTAAATACTTTTAGATGATATGTTAAATACATGGCATACCTTTCTTTTATATATACCTATCTATTTGTTATCATTTGTTGTAGTTTTTTTAGAATTAGGAAAGGACCAAAATAGTTATGCTATTTATAATTATCATCATCTTAATTTTTTCTAGACTTGGCTATGGTAGATGAATCTCCCAATGGGGGATTTGAGATTTTTTACACTTTTATATCATTTCATCGTGTAAATAAATTATGTGATTCTTAATTCCTCTATTCTTTTTTTTTCATTTAGAAAATTCTTTGCATTCTTTAATTTATTATTTTGTTTTTAGAATTTTTTTTGGTTTAATATACTTTTTTTTAACGCCCTAAGTTTTCTATGCTTCTATTTATGAAAAATTATTTTGGAATTTTATTTGTAGTATAATTTTGCTATATTTTAAAATATTTATTATAGACGCTTTTACTCTATATTTATATGCATTACCTGTATTTAATTCAAATTGGCTTCCTAAAATTTTTTATGATTTTAGTTTGAACCAGTCACCTCTCCGTGTAACACATATGGATTGGTTGGTTACATCAGTCTCTCTATATATAAAAAGTACCTATATCATTCTAATATATTTTTTAAAGAAAGATGTGACGAAAATTTTCTTCTTTTTTATGGACAATCTGAGGGTGTGAATTATACCTTGATGACTATTTTGAAGATGAACTTTGTAATGAAAATATGATAGACAAGTATAGACTAAGAAAGAAAAGAGAAAAGATTGAAAATAATAAGAGAGGGATCTTGTTATTTGTCTAGCATAACTCACGCTGCCACCACTCCCTATTGTTTCCCTTCTCCTATGCCTTCTCTTCCCTTCCCCTTTCCCACCAGAGCTTGGATGCGGCCGGATGGAGTGACGAGTTTCAAGCGCCGGGCGGAGATGCCACGGTCAGCCTCAAGTTGGATGCGATTAGATGCGTTGAATTCATAGGGTGTTGCTTGTTCAGGTCCAAGTCGGGTCGATTTCACTGCGAAACAACTCCTTGAGCTTCGCTTTGTTTTGATGGGTAGTAATTCGAATCTCCTTCCCTTTTGCTTTTGCTGTCCATTTATTTTTGGGTTGTTGGAATCGACGAGGTGGAATCCTTCTTGGTGTTCTAATATCATTTCTTTGTTTTGTTATTGGTTCCAGATCTGGTTCTGGTTTGCAGTAGAGGTTGGATCCGCTTTTGATAAACTTGGCATGTTTCTGATTCTTTTTGGTTCAACATTTTTAGTGATTTAATTTGTCTTTCTTTTTTGCAGGTTATTTGGTATTACAATTTTNTTGATTCCCACACGCCAAAAAGTAAATTTCATATCCCGCCTGAGTCCAAAGCTAAATTTCATATTCCCGCCGTTTCAAAAAGAAACTTTTTATATTCCCACAATTGGGCGTGATTTTTGTGGGACCAACCAACATAGTTTCCATCTCATTTCCATCCAACATTTCCATCGCACGTTTTCCATCCAGTTTCTATCTAATGTTTAATTTCCATGAAGGGTTTTTCCATTTACCTTGTTGAATGGAAGTTGGATGGAAATCTGTGATTTCCATCCACTCTCCATCTGATTCATTCATGGAAATATGGCTAGAAATTGGTAGTGTCCTGACCAATCTGGATCCGACCGAGGTCACGGTAGGTGAGTTTCCCGGTGAAGATTTTTTTGCTAATTACACAAAGATTTGTACCCAGTCATGCTTAAGCGGAATCAAGTCGCTAACTACTTGGACCAACATTGTTTACTTGAATCACCACAACAAAAGCTACATATCAATTTAATGATATTTTAAACAAAGTATCTCATAGAAATTTGAGAGATTAGAATAACTTTAACCTGCGCAGAAATGGAGTACACCCATTAGAAATCATGAAAGCATGTCTTTCAATTACAAGTTAATTACAAGCTAACCTGAACAGCGAATTGAAAAAGGGGGGGTTAGTGCATTTAAATCACATGTCTCTCTTTTGATTTTTTTTTTTCTTTCTTCTTGATAAGACTAGTGTTTTTTTAAAGACTAGTTAGTGAATTGTAAAGTTAGAGAGAAATAAGAGAGGCTTGAGCCTGAAAAACAAAAAGAACGCGTCAATGCCAAAATTTTTCTCTTTTCCTTAGGTAAAGAAATTGTGCAAAATAATTTTTTTTCAATTATTTATTCACAATGCAAATTGAAGAGTAAGAGGCCCATCAGCAACGGGTGGTTCTAAAAGTTTTCTACACATGCCACTAACCAACTCTCGCTTATAGGGTGGCACTGATGGCCAATGGTTTTGGCCTTCCTTTCTTTTGCCTCTCATGCTGAAATTGCAGAATAAAGTTGCTGCTATGGTTCCTACATCCAGTCCTGATGAGATACATGGGCTGTTACTCGCTTCAGGGAAGTTCACTGTGAGCAGTGCGTGGGATTTCATTTGCTATAAGCAAAGTTGTGTAGATTGGTCAAAGTTCTGTGGTTTCCTGGTGTCAAGTGACCAGTGACGGATCCACGAATATTTTTCAGTGTAGGCAAAAAAATAATAAACAATCATTCCAAATTCCAATATAATATATATAAAAGAAAACTTTTAAAAATTATACAGTTAAAATAAAATAAATATATGTGGAATAATATGTTCATATTCAATGTTCGCAAATACATCTTTTAGCTCATTGCCCGGAAAGTTCTTTGGGTGAAACAAATTAAATATGTCTATACTCTTAGTACTAAAATGATTGGTATAATGGGTTTCAATCATTTAGACATATAAAAAAACAAATTAACTTTAAAACCAACCTTTCTAAGGCTACAATGTGAGAATAATATTCATAAATATTTAAATTCTCCTTTAATTATAGACATTTAATTTTAACAACGTGATTAATATTCAAATGAGACAATATCACTCATCACTATCACAAATCACTTGATTTAGTTGTTTTTATGATTAGTAGTTACACTTTTTTTTTTTATGTAAACGATATGGATTTATAAGATAGGAGTTATACAGAAGGATAATCTAGCAGGTCATCAGGATAAGGACATCTACTAAATAAGAGTACAACTACAATCATTCCAAACTTCTAATATCTGATACATACACTCCAACAAAAAAAAAAGTTGTGTGATTAAATAAAATAGGCAAAAGGTAAGTATGATTGAGTAAAATAGGAAAAAGTTTGAAGGCTTTAATTTTAAGTAAATTCTCTCACTACATTAAATAGAATTGTAGTCAATTATGGGAGCTTTTATATTTAAGTAAAGGAAAAACCTCCACAATAATTTTATTAAATATCAGCCTAGGCAATCTATATCTAAATTGTAAAAATCTCAACAAATCTCTATATTTATTTCTTTTTTATTAGATCTTAGTGTAGTCACCTGCCTACAGTGACTACACTGTAGATCCGGCACTGCAAGTGACCATCTCAACCAAAAGCTTAAGCTGATGGTTGAGGCACCAAGACTGGTTTTGGGTTTATTACTCTAACACTTTCCCTCAAGTGAAAGCCCTTTGGGTTTGAAACTTACACAGACCCGTCCATATCTTGTGCTTTTTAATTCAACAAGGAGGGAGGCGTGGGGATTCGAACACGCGACCGTTTGGTCATTATGGCTCCGCTACCATATAGAAAGGCTAGGTTAAGTGTTTAGGTATTTTGCCAGGCACACCAATCGTGTTACCTTTGCACTATATTTATAATAATCAGAGCTGATACAAGATACATTCCTTAGACACAAATACATGGAACTATATCAGATAGTAACTATCGTGAACTGCCAGAACATAAACACTGATTATTGTGTTTAACTACAACACTTGCTGACACGTCCCCGCAAACTGAAACGGGTGCATCGGGTGCACACTGGAGGTTTAGTTTGGACCTAAGGAGATGAAATCGTTTGGAAGCAAGGGGCTTCGTCAGAATATCCGCAAGTTGGCTATCTGTGTTTACATATTTGACGTGCAATTTCTTGTTTGTCACCTGATCACGAACAAAGTGATAGTCAAGGGCCACATGTTTGGTCCGTGAGTGTTGAATTGGGTTGTGACTAAGGTACGTTGCTCCAATGTTATCACACCAGAGAGTAGGAACCGAATGAGAGATGCCTAATTCACGAAGAAGAGACTGTAACCATAGTAATTCTGCACTCCCATCTACCAAGGCTTTGTGCTCAGCTTCGGTGGAACTGCGAGCCACTGTTCGCTGCTTTTTGGAGGACCAAGAAACCAGATTCTTGCCAAGATAAACAAGGTAACCAGAAGTGGATTTGCGATCATCAATATTTCCACCAAAGACCGGTTTTGGGTTTATTACTCTAACACCTGGTTTTATTCCAAACATACTTTTACATCGTAGTTAGCCATTAATTCTTGATAGGCTGACCACTCGAGCTAGATTACAAACATGGCAACTCCTATCTGATGTATCATGTTTGCTTTGTTCACATTATGTGGGAAATCGAGATCTTTTGTTTTTTGGCTGTCCTTTTTGTTATATTCAGAACCAGGGGATATCTTTGCTCGAGTCAGCAAACACCTACCCATGGTTGGCCTGTGCAAATCAATAGAGACTTGTAGTCTTTTACTATGTTATCTCTGTTTCATGTATTTTGTATTTGGAATGCTGAGCTTTCTGATGTGCTGAGCCAAGCTTCCTTTGCAGTTGTATGTGTAGGCAACATCTTCCCATGTATTATGCATTCTGTTTCTTTAGTTTTAATATAACGACCCACAGAAAAAAGAGACTCTATATACTTTCTTCTTCATTTATCTCCATCGATATTTAATTTCAGGTTTTACTAAGATGGTGAGCCAACCATCTCTTAGTAAAAGGGTTTCTTGAGTCCTGATAACATAAGGGTATGACTAAGCCTAGTAATCAAAACCTATCTATCGCTAAGTGGCAAGTGCTCTAGCATGTGGAGCACGCCCATCAGGTGCCCGACTCAAATGTATTCCCTACAGTATAGGATATATCAGCTCAGAAAATGCTAAAATGTTGTCTGTAACTAACCCAAGCCAGGGACAGCAGAAGTATGCGACTGCATGGAAATAAAAAGTGAATTGTTAGTTAGTGATAATATATGTTTGACTTAGGCAGCGAAGTATCTCCCAGATTAGAAACCCTGTACATTAATGTACAATCGTAACTTATCTCAAAACTCTCGCCAAGGGATCGTAGTAGCCGCAACTACTAGTTAACTGAAACTGATTATTTTCTCAACTTTCAAATAATGTAGACCTTCCACTTTGAATCAAATAAAGGTTTCTTATATAGCAAAACTTAGGTTTCGTACGAAGCTTATACCTAGCTAAGTACCATCTTTGTTGCCCTCCTTTTTTGTCCTACCTTCCTCTCTGCTTATTAATATTACTGTTTTGCTGTACCCTTCCTAGCCTTCAAAAAACAAGCCCTAAATTGTTGTATCCTTCCACAGCCTTTTCATGGAAAAGCAAGATTCTCGCTCTATGGTTATTCAGAATGATTTGCCATCCCAAGATTTGGTGGAAGAGATATTGTCAGGATTGCCTGCAAAATCTCTGGTTCGATTCATGAGCGTCTGCAAACCATGGCGCAGATTGATACGGGACGATCCAGCCTTCAAGGCCTTGTACTCGAGGAAAGCTTCTGCAAGAAGATGCAGCTACCTTATTAGAACGTGGGATAGTTCCTCCCGGGTTCGATTTTCTCTGCTTCATAATGGAACACCATTAATGGTAGAGAAGCCTGTGTTCAATCCATTTGCTCTTAGAGAACGCGATAGGTTCAGGATAGTTGGTTCTCACGAAGGGTTGGTATGCATCTTAGTCTTACTTGATCTTGACGATTTTGTTTTCAGGAAACCCTCTATCTATTTCTGGAACCCTTCCATCAACAAAGTGAAACCACTGAAAAGATTTATGTATGGTGGGATTGATGACGTTTTTGGGTTTGGATTTAGCAAAGAAAACAACGAGCACAGGATTGTCAGGCTTATAGACTACTTCTGCAACAGGAGATGGAGTCGAAGAAGAGGGGTTTATGTATACTCCTCGAGACCCGACTCCTGGAAGAAGATTGATATGGTTTCCAGTGGATTGATTAGAACGGAGTTTTGTTGCATTGAGCAACCCACAATTCTTGATGGAGCACCACATTGGCTTGCATGTAAGGGGAATGATCCCCTTTTTGTAGGTAGCAGTTACGCAAGTATGATCATATCATTCGATTTTGATACTGAGAGATTTGGTTACATAGCCATTCCGCCAGTGGCTGTTGGTCGAGTGGGGTCGTCTTATGATTATCATAATGCTAAGGTCCTTGGTACATTGAAAGGATCACTTGCTTTCGTGTATTCTATACGGAATCAGGAATTGGGGTTTACCGAGCCTGAGGTGTGGGTATTGAGAGAATATGGTGTTGAAAGCTCCTGGACAAAGGTATTCAGCTTTCAGATTACTATGGTCGTAGGTCTGCAAGGTTTGGGTATTAATGGGGAAGTTTTTCTTGCCAGCGGTGAGAAGGGAAAGAAGCTCATTGAGGTGAGTGACAGAGGGATGGTAAGTAGGGTGTGGCTGCTAACAAGTATCGTAGGAGAGTTGGTTCCTTACACAGAGAGTTTAGTTCTACTTGATCAATGATCATGTTCACTCCTGAAAGGGAGAAAAATTCAGCAGCCGCAAATATTATTCCTTCTGCTTTCTTCTCTTGGGTACTATTCCTGCATTACCTATGCAATGTTCTTGTTCCATTTTTTCTTTCTATTTTTCAAGAAATCAGTTGATAGTATACGGAATCCTAGTTTTCCAATAACTCTACTGCATATTGTAATTCTAGTCCAAAATTAATGGACAGACAATTTGACATCATATATATGATTGCTTATTCAAATTTTTTCTTTCAATTAATCATATATACCCCTGCAGCTGAACATTACAACCCATATAGTTAGTCAGTACAGTCTTCTTCTACAACTTGTCTGCAGAGTAGAGTATAGAAAAGATCGCCTATTATCCATGACAAAAATTCACAGATATTGCAGCAATCACCAGCTGAGTTTCCACGAAGTAGAGTCACAGTGAGTGAAGGCTTTGTCTTCTCGGGATGCAGTTGAAGTACTCTAGGCCTACTAGTCTAGCATTGGCCACATGCTCTAAGAACTTCCACGAATTCTATCTGAGCAGGTTGATTACTCTATGAGTCTTAGACACTTGACTAGTGGGACAATAAAAAAGGAAAGGTGCAATGATGGTGAGGAAGATAGAAATTAATCAATTTTAAGGAATGATAAAGGATATATATGTAATCTAGGTGAGATCTGCGTAAATTATTCAAATAAACTGGCAGTCCATAGAACTAACAAAACTTTGTTACTATCTCCCTAAATTATTCGAAACCATCATCTTCCGTGCGCATCATTTCAAAAACATCCAAAGCCATCATGGTTGCCCATAAAACCGTGTTCCTCTCGGGCATTTAATCAAACACTTTCAGCCCTTGAGAAACAAACCCAGATTTGCAATACATTTCAATCAAAGAACATCCAAATTCGACGCCGCAGCAGAAAAACACCCGACGGGGTTCGAGTATTAGGTAATATTCGTTATTTCTAAATAATATAAAAAAAAAAACTGGTTTGGTAAACATTCAAGATTCTTTAGTTCGAATATTAGGCAAAAAAAACACCCGACAGGGTCCAAGCCAAAAACCCCCAAATCCAGTACTCAATCCATTTCCTTCTAATCCTTGAACTTCAATACAGGAAAAAAGTAGAACGAAAATAGACAAAGAATCAATTTCAACCTGGTTTGGTAAACATTCAATCAATGCATCACTGTTTCGGTTATTTTTAGAAAAAAATAATTAGCCGTTCTGTGTTTTACTAAGGGGATTGAATTGACATATATCTCCCAGTACACACACTTGTTTGGTGTCTTCCTATACTTGTCCAGTAAAGGTGCAACGACTATAGTCAGTTTATTGCTAATGTGCAAGTGCTTGTCTGTTTTGTGCTAGGGAATGAAAAGGTAGGTTGAGAATGTGAGTAGTTTGTTATTTTATTGGAAGCAAAAGGACTCTGCTTACTTGCAAGTTACCAAAAGGGAAGAGGCTGGACAAGGAGCTATACTGAGCATTGTAAACAGGACTAGTAGCTGCTAGAGAGGCTCAGGGTTAAGGCAGATATTATGGAAGCACTACAAAGGTAAGAGCTGAAGAGCTATCGAAAAATGTTCCTGGGTCTCAATGAACCTATTGAAGTTATAGAAGCAGGGGAAGAGAAGTGCATCCCAGAATATCAAGCAAAAATCTAAGAGAAACAAAGCACGGCCTCAATATGGGGCAAAGCACCGATTCACACTAAAGAGAAACGAGATATTGTACTGTAACTAGCCGGGGAATCAAAAATTTGTCAAAGCAATGCTAACCACACTTAAAAGAATTCATTGGGAGTGAGTTTGTAATGGATGCAACAGGTATTAGCAGCAGAATGCCACGCATTAGTGAGCATCTTCAGTTTGCTGGTAGGTGTGAGATTCCTGGTCCATGAGCCTTTTGTTCAGATTCTTCTTTTCAACTCCTGAAAAGAAAATAGCAACAACAAATGACCATAAGTTTTTAAGGTTTACAGAGTAAGATTATAAACGGCTCAGTTAATCGCATACTAATATAGCAGGTGATATGTATGAAATCAATGCTAATAGACATGAACAACAAGCTAGGACCCCAATAGCTTCTGTATTGAAAATAAAACAATAGCTACTACTACTGAATCTGGTTGAGCTTGGTCCATGATGATAATATCTTCCCTGTTTTCTTCCTTTTCTTATAACAAAAATAATCATTCTCCTAAATCTCGCTGGGAGATATAAGAATCCCTGATTTAAATCAGAATCTCACAAAACAAAAGGATTGGTGGTTGGCGTAGTTCATTTTAGAAACCATAATAAGTAATAACCCCTAATCTTCCCTCATAAATACATTTTCAAGCCCGTCTTGGTATTACCCGCCATGGCAACGAATTCTTCGATACAAAATCTAATTTCAATGAGTTCCCAAATAAAGATAGGAACTAAAGATTCTTAGGAGCAAAGCAATTTTGAAGTAGCAATTCCAATAATTATCAAAGAAAACGGAATCAACCAAACCAGTCAACCAACCTAATACAGGCAATAGCAAACCATTATTGAAAAATTAAACAACCATGTATAAATTGAGCAGCCATTACCCGCATTCCCTAATCAAACAAGCATATCCCCAATTAACACATCTAGAAACACACACAATTTGTGGAATAGGTATAACAGTCTGGGAAAATGTAAAGACAATACACGAAACAGAACCACACAAACATTTGAAGCCATAGCAAAGCCAGACGCCTAGCATCGTCAAAGAAGGAACCGATTAGTGCTACTCTACTCCTAGGAGTAAAAGCAATCCAGCCTAAGCAACTGTAAACGAAAAGAAAAGAAAAGAAAAGAAAAGCTAACAGTAAAAGAAAACCTATTTTCATCAGCAGATTCCTGATCTCTAATCTATCAACAGTTGATGCGAAGGAAAAGACTAAGGAGCAGTAAAAGAGAAGGAAAGAAAATAAAAGAGAAGAAAGGTGTAAATGTACCTGTATGGGCTGGCTAAAGAGGTGCAGGGAGGAACCAAGCGGCCCGCAACCGGATTCCGATCAAGCAGAAAACAGCGACTTCGACTGAGCAGTAAAGCAGCTGCTCGTCGGAGAGTGCCATGGTCCAGTCACTGGCATCCAGGCGCTCCTCCCGATAGAAACCCTGGATGCCAAGGATGAGACGAGCAAGAAGGTGCCTGGGCGGCGATCGTGGCAGCCTCCATTCGTGTGCAGCAAGAGCTCGAACATCTATCATTCTCATCGGGTAGATGTGGAGGCGAACGGCGAGAAAGTAGCTTATGTCATCGAAGTAATCCCATGCCCCAACCACGACGACGCCAGATTCTTCCAAGAAAGCCTTCAGAGATCCCGGAACCGCCTCGCCATGGGGGAGCTGAAACACCAGGCAGCTGTAGCGCACGGCGACAGAAAGGACTTGAACCACCGGCGCCGCTTGCTGCACGGGCTCGTAGTATGTCGCCGGCGGCCTCGTCTGGACGGCCAAACCGACGACGAGCCGCTTGCGCTGGTCCAGAAGATAGGAGTTGGAATAGCGAGTGTTGTCGATCCAGCGGTTCACGTCATCTTCGGTGGAGGTCACGGTGGTCGCGAACCGTTCCTGGTCGACGGAACCGTAGGGACGGTCGAGCAGGCCATGGAAGCTCCTGAAGCGGCCGAGGTCGACGGTGTCCACGAGCAAATTGAAGAACAGTTGACGGCGGGCCTGCGGCTGGGCGTTCCCCGGAGAGCCGTCGCCGATGTGGTGAAGGACGTGATTATTCAAGGTGAGATTGTTCATCTTTGGGATTCTTTTGATAGTTCTCTTGCTTTTCTGTTAGGGGGCAAAGAGGGTGCACTGATGCAATACTTCTACCGTTATATACCCCAATTAAGAGAGATGATGATCCTGTAACTAACTAGACTTTTTTTCCCGCCATTTGTAACTTCCTTTCGTGTTTTTTTTTGGGTTATTGAGAAGCTGTAGCGTAACTAACTAACTGGTGTTACTAATTATTTACATAATTAAATAATGGTTGGTTTCGTTTTTTTAGTTGCTGGGCCTGGTAGTCTATAGTCGGTGCGGTGGTCGCGGATCCAAGGATTGATACATTTTTTCTTTTTTTTGTTTTTTTTGGTTCTTTCTACAGTTACTGGTAAATAATTAGGGTGTTCAGCTAATAAATACGATAGAAGAGATTATAATATCTAACTCTGGCCAAGGGATCGTAGCTAGCCGCAGATGGAGTACATATATAGATAATCTTTTTAACTCAAATTGATTATTATCTCAACTTAGTTAATAAGTTATACCTGACCTTGAATCAAATAAAGGATTCCAGTCATGTGTACAAGGTTTCCTATACATGATAAGAGGAGGTACTACCAATATCATTATAAATGTTAGGGTTTTGAATTATGATTTTGAGGAAATTGGTGTGTGCTCTCTCCCATTCTGAGGAGATTTTTGGTTGGTGTAGACAGTCAAGTCAATGAATTGATAAAAACACACCGCTGTTTTGAAGGGAGAGGCATCAGAGTCATCAATTTTGTTATATGTTTTGTAATACATGGCGCCAAAGCCGTGACTTTTAAGCAGAAGTTTTGCTTTAAAACATAAGGGCCAAAGCTGAAACGTAAAACTTCAATTGTTTGTTAACTTAAACCTCACAACTTTACAATCTTCCACATTTCAAAATCGTCATTTTCCTCCCTGTTTTATCTATGAATTTGACCAAACTGAAAACCCACCCTTTTGTAGCTACAAAGTGACCAAGTTTAAAACCTTAGACCAACGAGACATACTTTAAGGATTACTCTTTCAATCCTTAATACCCTTTTGCACAAATGCCAGAATACCAATCAATTCAATCAAATCCTCTCCCAAATGATCCTCTCTGGGTTGCTTAAAAAGGACACTTTGAGGCTGAAAATTATACTTTCCCTCTTTCTGTTAGATTGGGTGAGGTTGAGGGAATATTGGTTCATGGTCATGTTTTGAAGGTGGGTTTTGGTTGAGATGTGTATATGCAGAACATATTGATATTCTTGTATGCGGTTTGTGAGGGAAGGCGCGATGCACGTAATGTGTTCGATGAAACTCCTGTTCTGGACCTGGTTCCTTGGAATTCTATCCTGGGTGCTATGCTTAGGTTGGGAATGTGGGGGGAGGCTAAGTGTATATATAGTAGGATGCTGGAAAGGAATGTAATATCCTCAAATTCTATGATTGTTCTGTTCGGAAAGAAAGGGAGCGTTCTCGAGGCTTGTAGGCTGTTCAATGAAGTGGAAGAGAGGGATTTGGTGTCATGGAGTGCCTTGATTTCTTGTTATGAGCAGAATGGGATGCATGAGGAGACTTTTTAGTAATGTTCAAGGAAATGACTGGGGAAGGAATTGTGATGGATGAGCTTGTGGTGCTTAGTGTTCTTTGATACATATGTATTCAACTTGTGGGGATCTAGTTGCTGCTCAGAGCTTGTTTAACGGAGGTTGTAGCTCGGATGTGATATCTTGGAATTCCATGATCTCATTCTCTGGGTACCTGAAATATGGGAAAGTCGAAAGGGCTAGGGATTTATTTGATCCAATGCCTAAAAGGGATGTTGTTTCATGGAGTACAATGGTTTCTAGCTACAGTCAGCGTGATAGGTTTGCTAAGGCTTTGGAGTTGTTTCGGGAAATGAAGATTAGTGGATTTGCACCTGATGAGACGACTTTGGTGAGCGTGATATCAGCTTGCACATACTTGGCTGCCTTGGATCAAGGTAAATGGATTCATACTTATATCACAAAGAATGGTCTAAAGTTTGATGTCTTTCTAGGTACAGCACTCACCGAAATGTATATGAAATTTGGATTCATTGAAAATGCTATGGAAATTTTTCAAAGTATGGAGGATAAGGGGCTTCCTACGTTGAATGTAGTCATTTCTGGTTTGGCAATGAATGGATTAGTAGCAAAGTCACTTGACATGTTTCAGAAGATGAAGGAGCGCGGGTTCGGTTCCTAATGGCAGTTCTTGGCGCTTGCAAACACATGGGCTTAGTAGATCAGTGGTGCAGTCTTTTTGACTCCATGATTCACGAGTACAAGGTAGAACCCAATGTTAAGCATTATGGGTGCGTGGTTGACCTTCTGGCTCGTGCAGGTATGCTGAGAGAAGCAGAGGAACTCATCTATAGTGTCCCAATGGCGCCTGATGTTTCCACTTGGGATGCCTTGCTGGGGCCTTTTGAGAAATTTGAATAACGAAATAGGAGAGCGAGTAGGAAGAAAGCTCGTTGAACTTCATCCAGACCATGATGGGCTTAATGTATTCCTGTCAAAGATATCTGCATCTAAAGGTAATTGGGATGACGTTCATGAGATATGGGGAAAGATGATGCAGCATGGGGTCATGAAGACCCCAGGTTGTAGCATGATTGAATCATGAAGACCCCTGATTGTAGGCTGATGGTAGTGAATGGAACAGTCCGTGAGTTCCTCGTAGGTGATAAGACACACTCTCGGGTGGAAAACATTGAGGATATGCTGGATGAACTGGAAACTAGAAATGGAAGGTTATGCACCAAGTACACATGAGGTTTCACTTGAAATTGATGAAGGAAAGAAAGAAATTGCTCTTCGGCCATGAAACCACCAACACCAGTAAGGATAATGAAGAACTGGCATATATATACGGACTGTAAGACGGCAGCAAAGCTCGTCTCTAAAGCATTTAATTGGGAATTGTTGCGAGGGATTGACATTGCTTTCATCACTTTAAGTGGGGTTCTTGCTCGTGTATATATTATTGGTAGCAGAATTGAGTATAAATTGCGGAATAGTGAATTATGACACCAGCTTACAGTGATCTCCAGAGGGCTTGTCCAGTTTTAGCCACAGGCAAAGATGCTCTCTTTGACTTGTTTTCTTTCTGTCAAACAAGTGCTGAATCCAAGGGTAAGACCAATACTTTATTGGACTTTTCTGTTAGAGACGAAAGCAAAACGTAGGTAAAATGATTTCTTTTTTGCTCTTAAAGGTTGACAACCAGTGACCTGGTAATTCACTTCTAATACAATTCTTAGCAATCAAAGTGAATTGTTGGTTAGTGATATCTCATATCTTTCGAAGATAATATATGATTGACTTAGGCATTCTGAGATTATAAACCCTGGACATTCTGTGAAGCATAAAACTTTGTGACAAGACACTGGTCTGGCAAAATTTGACATATATCCCAGTACACACACTTGTTTAGTGTCTTCCTATGCTTGTCCAGGAAAGGTGCAACGACTATAGTCAGTCTATTGCTAATGTGCAAGTGCTTGTCTGTTTTGTGCTAGGGAATGAAAAGGTAGGTTGAGAATGTGAGTAGTTTGTTATTTTATTGGAAGCTAAGGACTCTGCTTACTTGCAACTATTACATAATTTGGACAATTTCCAAAAGGAAAGGGAAGAGGCTGGAGAAGGAGCTATACTGAGCATTGTAAAGAGAACTAGTAGCTGCTAGAGAGGCTCAGGGTTAAGGCAGATATTATGGAAGCAGCTGGAAAGGAAAGAGCTGAAGAGCTATTGAAAAATGTTCCAGAGCTCAATGAACCTATTGAAGTTATAGAAGCAGAGAAAGAGAAGAGCATGCCAGAATATCAAGCAAAAATCTCTAACACCGATACACACTAAAGAGAAGCAAATATTTCTGAAAACAACGACACTTAAAAGAAGAATTCATGGGCGTTTGTTTGTAGTAATGGACAGAATTCATAGGAGTGTGTTTGAAGTGATGGACAGAACAGGTATTATAGCAGAATGCCACGCATTAATGAGCATCTTCAGTTTGCTGGTAGGGTGTCAGAAGAGATTCCTGTTAGGGGGCAAAGAGGGTGCACTGATGCAATACTCCTCCCGTTATATACCCAATTAAGAGAGATGATGATCCTGTAACTAACTAGACTTTTTTTCCCGCCATTTGTAACTTCCTTTCGTGTTTTTTTTTGGGTTATTGAGAAGCTGTAGCGTAACTAACTAACTGGTGTTACTAATTATTTACATAATTAAATAATGGTTGGTTTCGTTTTTTTAGTTGCTGGGCCTGGTAGTCTATAGTCGGTGCGGTGGTCGCGGATCCAAGGATTGATACATTTTATTTTTTTTGGTTCTTTCTACAGTTTTTTTTTTTGGTATGAACGGGGGCCTAGCCCAAACTACATGAAATTAAATCAAACAATCGGAGGTTGCGTAACCGACCCCGATTTGTCCAGATGATAAAGAGCAATACAAAAATCAGGAACTTGAAAGTAAACATGCGCATCATCACTGTTCGTCGCCGTAGTAGCCAACCTATCAGCTAGACCATTGCTCTCCCGATAAGTATGTCGAATCTCCACCTCCCATTGACGTTGGAGCAGAAGCTTTATACGTAGAAGTAAGGCATCGTGACTTACGGTTGTAGCACCCTGTAGCACCTGATATAAAACATGTGAATCAATCTCCAAAACCATCCGACGAATGCCTTGCTCCCAAGCATAAGAAAGACCCAGATACAACGCCCATTTTTCCGCCTTAAAAGCAGAACAAGACCCCAGCCTCGACTGAAAACCAAAACACCACGACCCCTCGGCATCACGGCACACACCACCGGCTCCTGCTACCTGTGAATTACCCCTACAAGAGCCATCAGTATTTAATTTAAACCAGTGTGGCGGCGGAGGCTTCCATCCAACCCGTCTATCCTGCCGCCTTGCATTTATATTCAAAGACGCAACGGACACCCTCAACTGAAGGATCTCCTGTACAACAGACCATATTTCCGATATCGAAAAGAAACCAATACCTTGACGATCAAACGTCCAAGCATTCCTCCAACCCCATATCTTCCACAGTGCAACACCAAAGATAATGTGCCAATTCGCCACACCAGGCATACAGAAAGACTTGGCCAGGTTGCGCCCCATCCAATTAGAAAAAGATCCCATTTGGAATTGTCGCCATTGCTCTCGAGGTACTAACTTGCGCCACACCCGTTGTGCTCTCCAGCAGTCCCTAAAAAGATGCAACATATTCTCTGCCATACCCGTACAAGCCTGACAGAGTGGTGTAACCGTCAATTTCCGACGGCATCTCAACTCGTTTGTAAGAAGTTTACCGTGTACCACCAGCCAAAGAAATGAACGAATACGTTGTGGCCCCGGCCAATGCCAAACGGACTTCCATATAACATTGAGAGGATCCCAGGTAGCTTTAGCCAATAGCGTATAGGCCGATTTAGTAGAAAAGAATCCCGAAGATGACTCGCCCCAAGATAATGAGTCGACTTGGCCTGCCATAGGAGGCGGCATTGCTGCCACCTTGAGGAGGTACTCCTCTGGTAATAAGTCCGAAAAAAGATCCCAGCGCCACCCACCAGAAGGGGTGCTGAATCTCTCCACCGGCCAAGTTAACTGCTCAGGTGGAATAGGATTGCATGCCATAGAAATAAGTGGCCCATCACACTCATCAACCCATCTGTCCTTCCAAAACAAAATACTGGAACCATCCCCCACATGCCATTGAACCCTTTGTAGAGTAACCGGCCACACCTTGGATAATGCTCGCCATAATGGGGATTGATCTTTGTAGTATACAATGTTTGGATTTCATATTTATTAATGAAGTGTGTTAGTATCCCAAATTCCGGTTTATTAAGCAAATTGTCATAACCAATTTAGCTCTTCTATTATGAGGGAATGGGGAATTACTTATCTTTATCATTTTAAAAATTTTCAATTGGATATGATGCACTTATAAAATTCCTACCTCCGACATTAGTTGCATCCCACATTAATTACTAAGTAACTTTGCTTTTTTCTTCAACTGATCCGATCCAACCTGAGACGACCCTCACCTAGCTAGACTACATGACTGAAATAGTCCCCCAAGGAAGATTTTCTAAAGGACTCAAAACTTGAATTTTGGTAAATTGAAACCGACTAGGTTACCATTGGCATGGCATGCAATTTTATGTTTGGATGCCGATATCATATATTCATTTGTATTTAATAAATAAATCAGAAAAAAGATTAAGCTTTGCCTGTCATGTGCGGTATATATCCTTAGCTGAATATTAAATACAACCCAAATTGGCAGTTAAGTGATGTTGCAACAATCACCAAGGTAAAAGTTATTTGCTATTCTTCCAGTCCAAAGAAGTACTTTCGTTATCATTTAATTGAAGCAAATTAGGACAGGTGTGTACCATGTAAAAGGTGGACAACATGAATCTCGAACAATAGTACTTATCACAGAAGAAAAAAAAAGGAAAAGAAACCATTTCCCGATCAAGATCGGGTCTTCTCCGGCGAGGCCAAGTATGGCATGAGGAGGTAGATCCCTCCCCGTGTGAAGCCCCGCGACCAGACATCTCCACCAAGCTTGAACAGCAAACACCCAGCAGCAGCAGACCGAGCTTGAAGACGACCGGGCCCCCACACGCCGTTTCTCCCCGCACGCGTGCGGCCACTCCGGCGTCCCCGCCCGTGACCATGTCTTCGCCGGTGTGCTCCGATGATGTGGAGACAGCGGTGGACAGAGCCACCCGCAAGGTCAGGAATCGTGACTTTGCAGACAGCCCCGTCCGGAGAACGAGCTCCTGTTCCCGAGAACGAGAGGCCGGCGCTCTCCCCACCTCCTCCAGGCGCCGATCGAGCTCACCTCCACCAGCAAGAGACCTGTCGCCCCCTTTTGCTCGTGCCCCTGAACTCAAAGCCGGCGGCGGCATGGTCAGCCATCCCCGACCTCATGAGCACCGGAACCTGCAACCCCCACTGACGGCTGCACCTCCACCGGCAGCAGCAGGGTCGCCGGATCCAGGAGGGTCTTCCCACCCTATGCAGGATGTACCCGAGCAACCTAGAACCGGTGAACCGCAGGCAGCAACGTTGGCTCGGGCCGGACTTGATTCTGGTCCAACCAGACCGGTTGAACTGTTCAACACCTCCGTACACCCACAGCCTCCTCATGGCTCCTCCACACCGGATGTGACGATGAACGAAGCTACCCCGAGCTATCGGGATTCTTTATTTGCTGGGTCTAACCCGCTTTACCAATCCGACTCGTGGGAACTTGAGGGTGAAGTCGAGTACGAAGAAGGAGAATTGATGATAACCGACGTCGATGGAGTCGCTAATTTGGTTTTGTCCGATCCCTTTAAAGCCCGGCTGAACAAACAATGGGAAAATGCGGTAGTGATCAAGTTGTATGGGCGCTTTATCAGATTCAAAGCTCTGCATGCACAATTACAGCTCATTTAGAAGCCATCCGGACCTTTCAAGATCATCGATCTTGAAAATAATTTCTATTTGGTGCGGTTCTGGGCATCGGAGGATTATATCCATGCCTTGACTGACGGACCATGGAGCATCTATGGCAGTGTCCTTAGCGTGCAACCTTGGTCTCCGACCTTCCGAGCATCTACCGGGACAATCGACTCCATAGTGGCGTGGATCCAATTTCCTGACTTCCCAACCAATCGATACCATTCCAGAATACTACGTCAACTTGGCAACATGGTGGGCAGAACAGTTAAGCTTGACGGTAACACTTCTAACCCTAGTCGAGCCAAATTTGCTAGAGTTGCTGTATGCCTTGATTTAACAAAACCCCTGAAGGGGGAAGTATATTTGGATGGCGAATCTATAAAGGTCGGTTATGAGGGCTTGCCCGATATTTGTTATACATTTGGGAAACCAGGTCACAACATCTTAGTTTGTCCGGAAGCTGCCCATAGCCGGAACACTACTACCGGCACGTCTGGAGCAACTCCTATGGATTTTGAAGGAACGACAACCAAAATACACCATGGGAGGGGAGCCTGGATGAACGTACCGAAGCGTTCTCGACGCCCATCCCAGAGGCATCCGGTCGGCCCAGAAATGCCCCTGCCACATTCTAACACCAGCCGCCCACAAAACCGGTTCCACATCCTCAGCCGTTCTCCCGAGGAGGATCCCGTGCAGACCCATCGACCTGACCCTGTTGCATCCTCCCGCACCTTAGAGACGGCACCCGAGGCTATGCCACTTGACACAACCATCGTCACCCCACCCTCACTACCTACAGCTGCCATTGAGGTCCAAAGTCCATCCGGTCCACCCCCCGCACTACCCACTCTCCAAGACTTCATCCGGGACGGGTCTGTTAGGAAGTCAGCTGGCAAACAGACGGCGAGACTCCAAAAGCAATCCACCAAGAAAACCCAACCCCTAAAAATTCCAAAACTTGCAGCTAAGGATAACCCTCGACGACAGACTCTCAAAGACGTATCTAATGTCCCAACCAATCCCCATACCTTTGATACCCCAGGTTCCGGCCCCTCTCGCCCCCCTCCCCCTACCAGTTATCCTATCATCTCCTCCAACTTCAACCCATCTACCCAGGCTCGACCCCATCGATCTCAGAATCACACGGCAGTGGTGCTCTCAGAAGACTGCCATCGAATGATCATCCCGACAGATGTACTCAGGTCTGGGTCGGGAATGGAGCGACAAGTGGATCTCCCTCCATGAGTCGAGAGTCTCATACCAGTTCTGCTCAGTAATTTTCTTGTTGTTTTACTGGTTCCCCAGTTCTCGATTCTTTGAGCTCTTATCATTTACTATGTTTTCAATGTCTTTGTATTAGTCCAATTTTTGTACTAATTAGGAGTCGATTTAAGCTACCGACTCCTAAACATGTCATCAGCTCAAGTATATTTTTAATATACCTCCCAGTTTCGAAAAAAAACAGTACTTTCATTCCCTTCCTGGGATGCAAATTCCTCTTTGCTATGCCGTTCCATTCTATACATCGTCACATACAAACTCGCACAAGTTCTGCAAGACATCCTTCGTGTCATGTATTAAGCAATCCATGTCACCAAGATAACCTGCTTCCTTCATATGCTATATCAATAATTCCATCGCTTGGTAAGGTATACCAACTCTATATGTGAACCTACCTTGCCTCCAACAACAAAACTATAGACCTGGTTTCTTATCTCGATCCAATTCCTGCCGGCCTCCTTTTTGCTCCATATTTCCCTCATGATGAACTTCCTCGTTCTTGCAGCAACAACTCCCTCCATTTGCCTTCGGCTGCTTAAAAGTTTGACAACACCACATAGGTTCCAACCAAATTTGGTTCTAAGTCCAGTATCCTTTGAGCTGCCATTGATGCCTAACTTTGGAGAGTTATGCGCTTTACAAGCACCGAGAAGTGCACCCCAAACAGACGCATCAGAGTTGAATAGCATCCTCCGGATCAAGGCATTATCCAGCGCTGAGTTAGCATCAAGACCTCTGCCAACAATTCCTCCATGAACCTGCTGTCCGCAATGCAAAGGTGCTAGATTTGCACAGGCTGCTAATAGACTGGTAAAGGTGAAGCAATTAGGACTAGAACCTTCTAACTCCATTTTTGGAAATATAACGAGGGACTTGATAGAATTTGATCTGTCATATCATATCCAGATTTGCCCTACTGCACGCTACAGCCTGGATAAAGTGCCACCAGCCGGAATTCCCCTATAGTGCCTTCCTACGTTATGGCCAACTCAGAGTCCATCATCAATTGGAAGGGCCTTCGTAGGGAAATTTAGCTGGTTGTCTGTCGATTAATAGTGCTCCTAATAGTGTGGCCATTAATTTGAGCAATAACTAGCTGCTTCAAATCCATAACAGCTCAGATTTAACGTTACCCTGTAGGTGTTCTCTTCCTCCCCTGTAATTACTTTTGTAACTCTACACCCTGTAACTTTACCATCATTTTATAAATGTCGTTTGCATCAAAAGAAAAAAATATCATATCCAGATATTAAAGTACTCCATGAGATTAAGTTCTTTTCCAGGCAGAAAGTAAGCAGTATTGATAATTTATTTGGTCAGTACTCCTTTGGAGTTTTATAGTTGTAAGCAAAGAATTTGGCAGAAGACCATCCAAAACACACAACAAATTAGCCTTTTGTTCTTTAAGCTAGCAAATGCTTTCATAATATATATAGATCCAAGTAAGCATTACATTTTCCGAGATTTGACTTAGTAATCCAATAGCTCATGCGATAGGGGTTCTTCTTCTTGTTATTATTTTACTACAACAAAGAAAGCATACGATAGGATAGGATAGGAGGAGACAAGCTCATAATTAAACACAACAACAACAACAACAACAACAAAAACTGAGCTATGTGAGGTTTACAAAACAACAGTACCATAATTTTATTATTGCCCTTCATTTAATTAAGGGGAAGGGGTTTCTAATCTAATCCACGGGCTTAAACGACGTCAGATTCTTGTAATTGGCCCAGGACTTCTCCCAAACAACAGCTTCGTACCTCTTGCTGCCCTCCTTCACGGACAAGACGAGGCGGTAATTGACGCCGGAAACCACCTGGGTCTCCCCTTTCAAGACTTTATCCAGCTTCAGCTGGGCGTGAGCCTGCCTACCGTACTCCCCCACAGCGAATTCCGCGATCTCTATCACGTGCGGGTCCTTGAGGTCCTTAATGGGCTTCCATCCCCCGACGAGGGCGGCCTCTGCCGTCAACGCCGTCGCCGCCGCCGCCGCCGCCGAGAGGAGACAGAGGAGGAGGAGGAGGAGGAGGGAAACGGATGATGACGGTCGTTCCATTTGGAAACCGCTACTGTGGTATGGTGTGGCTGTTACGTCCGTTTGTGAATTGGGGGGTTACTTATGATGGTACGTACAGGTGGTGGGTGGATGGGTTTTTATTAATTTCCCATTACTATATGTAGTGTGTAGTGTAGGATTTCGAGAAAAAAAAAAAAAAAAAGAGAGAGAGACTTTCTCGTTGGGGGTTACTAGTAATTTATTGACTTTGGGGAATCGCGTAGCGTTGGAAATCAGTCAAATTTACGGGTGGGAAGGTGGACTGGAGCCTGACGCCGCGTGTATTAGTTTTTTTGAAAGTTAGATGGATAAGAAGAGGAGGCAGGTTAGGTACTACCACTATCATGATTATGAATGTTAGGCGGAGGAACCCTATAATGATAGGTGGCAGTGGCAGGTATCTGCTCGAGGGTGGTTTAAAGTCTTTCGAGGTACAGCACTCATAGAAATGTCTATATATGACATTTGGAGTTTATTCGTAGCTAATAATTATAGGTTTTAGAGATAAATGGCTAAAGTAATTTTTATTGCATCACCATTCTTCCTAGTAGTACGTAACGTTACATATAGATTTACCATGTCATTTTGTAGTTTCTAATTTCATGTAATAAATGCTTCTTTTGAACAAGTATCTAGCAATTAAAATATGCATTTCATGATGATAGATATATTTTCATGTGTAAATCTCATGCCAACTTATGATTGATTGATAAAATACTGTATTTTTAGTGAAAACAGGAAGCTAACTTTACCATCTTAACTTGAGTGCACAAACAAATAATTAATTAAATTACTTTGTTGAACCCCAATATCAATATTTAGTTTTAGAAATAGTTAAAATTTTGGAGGAAATTAAAAATATTTTAGTTGATGGTTTGGGGAGGAAAAGTGAGGAGTATGGAATAACTTATCAGTTTTTAGTTAATTAAAAGCTTCCTAGCAGCTTGGTTTTGGTGGAGGAAAGATAAAGGTGGAGTAAAGGTGGAGTTTCTAACCATTCTTTAGAGTGGTGTAGCTTTCTTTTTTTACTGTGTGCTAGCTGCAGCTTTCTCTTTTTTACTGTGTGCTAGCTGCACGAGGTGAGGTTGACTGTATCGATGAGAAGGTTGACGACCAGAGCCATCGCCAATATCCATCCAAACGCAGTTGTTTAGGCTGAGGTTGTACTAATGTAGTACTAATTAACCACACCAATATATATACAATCAGAGATATGCTAACTTTTAATGTTCACACGCTTCCTGACTGTAAACTGAACTACAGTGTTTTTAATTCTTAATTAAGCAAATTAATCCATGCTTTTATGTACTTTCTTTCTCCCATAATTGAATAAGGGGTATGCCACTAATGTACTTTGCTGGTATAGTATGGTCGGTGGTCCTATTGAGTTTGCCATGTCACCAAGTTAACCTGCTCCCAATCCGTATGCACTACTTCACTTCTTTATTTCTTTTAAATTTCCTTCACTTCTTTTTTTCTTTTTAATTTCCTTCAAGTTGATTTAACTGAATTTCCTGCAGGTAGTGAAAGTGCCATTTTAAAAAATATATATATATATAATTCTGGTGGACATGAGTGAAATCCTTGATGTGAAAAAAAATATACTATGCAAGTTGTATCAAGGACCTGAACTCACAGCTTCCCAATTATTTGCTATTCTTTCCAGTCCAAAGAAGTACTCTGTTCGCCCTTCTGGAATGCAAATTTTCCTCTTTGCTATGTTGCTCCCTTCTATGTACTCTCACATACAAGCTCTCACAAGTTCAATCAAGTGACATCATTGGTATCATGTATTAAGCAATCCATGTCACCAAGATAGCCTGCTT